>CM069455.1:2935325-3246344 GCA_035610835.1 Ophiura sarsii
TGGTAAAGGGGTTGTGGTGGCATGGGGGTGGGGATTTGTGGTGGGGACTGGGGAGGGGAGGTTGTAGCCTACTATAGTCTGTCTGTTTATCTCCAATCGAGAACAATCGTTCTGCCCGTGCTGCGTGTTTATAAATAAACCACACAGACACGCGAACACTGTTGTCGATTGGTCATGCACACACGCTGAAACATGATTAAATCCCTCATTTAACTACCACCATACCCATGTTTTAGATACTATCAGTTGTGTTTAAATATGTACATGTAGGAGAATGCGGACCTTAACTTTTCAATGGACCTACGGGCGCGCATTTTGAAAACTCACAAATTACCGCTAACCAATCAGAGCCGTGAGGCCGAGATTACATATAAGTGCGCACCACGGATGACCGTTGCACCATTTTGGAGTTGAACTCGCATCTGCTACATAGAGTGATCTTCAAAATGAATGTTGTATTCAAAGATTTAACCCCCTGAGAACTACCGGCCGATTGGTTAAAAGATGGATTTTTACATCATTTATTGCACCAATGAGAGACATTGTTAGAATAATTGTATCCCTGATAAAGATGGAAGTGAAACATTTTACAAGCTGCATTTGAATTGGCTATTCATATGAGTACATCGTGTAATAAACCAATCAGAACCACTGTAAGATAGATAGTAGACCCCAGGGGGTTAAAAAGAAGATCCATTACGCCGCCGCCATTTGGTTTCCACACCATGGGGACGAATTTGAAGGTATGTCAGTATTTTTTGAAAAATGCGCATGAGCTGCCGGAAAGCTTCGCTCATCCCGCGTATTTCAAACCTGCCAACATGGAGAGAGATACGGCTCCATGGTGGAAATTCAAAATGGCACCTGTTACACGTAAAGAGATAGGGCAATTTTGTACTGAATCTCTTTTATAAATCTGTGGTTGTATTCTATAAAGTCCACTTAGGATTAATACTTGGCTTAGCATCATAGGGGCCCGGGGGGGGGGGGGGGGGGGGGGGGGGGGGAGGCACACGTGCCCATATGTTTTTTGAGGGAAAAAAGAAGGGAAAAGAAAGGGGAAGGAAGAAAAGGAAAAGGAATGGGAAAGAAAGTGTGAAGAAAGAATCGATTATCGTCGAGACGGTGTTTAATTAGGTTCAGGAATCATTAGGAGCGGCCGGGAATGGGCTCGAATAGGACGGACCAAGATGATGGCGCGGCGGACACACAAAATCATAGTTGCAAGGCCCCTAGTATGGTATCTGAAGAACACACCGGCAACACCGATACAAAATGCGTCCCTGGATCCGCCGCCGCGTTTCTTGAAAATGCCGTAATTTGAAATTATATTTCAAATGCCATGCATATTTCAGAGAAAAAAAGTTTGTAGAGTACGGTTTGTAATTGTAAAACACATTTGCACTAAAGTGTGTGTGTGTATGACAAGTTTGTGTCTTGCAAGATTTGGTTAAAGGGACATTAAAGGCATATTATATGATCTTTTCCAGAGAGCGCCCTCTATTCATGATTTTTTTTAGAAAGTAGATTTTCTTGCAGATTTACATTTCTGATCATAAATCATAAATACTAGCGGGCATCCGCGCTTCGCGCGGACCCGCTAGAAGACTTCACGGGGAGGTAAGTAAACAAAGCGTAAGAAAATTGGATACAATATCAAGAACATGTCCTACATGTATACATAATCCAGACAGGCCCTAAATAATCCGAATATCGCAGGTGCTTTTGATATTCCAGGTATACATGTGCCTTAAAGTAGGTAGGCCTACCTTTGTCTTTCCAGATACCTATATGTAGGCCTCCCATGTGACCTGAAATGCAGGTACCCGTTGTCCCATTATATCCAGGGACCCCCTTAGGCCTAAGCCCTACCCCTAATCCAGTTACCACAGGTGCCCTTAATGGCACCGGATACCACATAATCCAGGTACTGCAGTGTGCCGTTATATCCAGGGGCGTAACTACTTTTTTTGAGTGGGGGGGATGAAAATTATCAGACTCAAATACGGCAGGGCTGTCAAGTTCAGAGTAATGTTCAGAGTGAGACTTTTTTAACCTCAAAATATTTTTTTACTCGCTACGCTCGTAAAACTATTGCCCGCCTTTTGTAACCCAAATAATACACTTTTTACAGATTAAATTCAGGAATAATGCACTTGTCAATTGTCATTTTATGCCATCGGATTTAGGACTTTGGACCAACTATGTATTCTCTTATATACACTAGCCTATTGTGACTTTCTTTTCCCTTGCAACCAGATTGCTATAATATGAGTGTGCCTACAAAGGATAATCAAGTTGAACAAACAAACACAGGGCCGTAAGACAAATTTTTCAAAGGGGGGGCGTTTTCTCCAAAAAATAACAGGAAGATTTTTGTGAGTCAAATATGCGCGCGTAGCGTGCGAAAATTTTCGAATTTGCACCTATTTTTTGCACGATTGAGGTACATTTTGGCTCTAAACAAGCTTGTAGCAAAGAATATTGCATTTTGGGAGGACAAATGCGCGCATAGCGCGCAAATTTTTTTCATCTGTGTACAAATTTTCCGGGGAAGATTTTCAAAGGGGGGCGATCGCCACCATCGCCCCCCCCCCCCTTCCTACGGGCCTGAGCTATCACCCTTTACGCCCACCTATTTGTTTAAATACGTCACTTTTAAAATTATTGGTTATGAAAAATCTGGGGGGGATGATTACATTAGGCATCCCCCCAGGTAAAAATCTGGGGGGGATATATCCCCCCCTGTTGTTACGCCAGTGGTTATATCGAGATACCCAGGTGCCCTTACTTTATCATTCAAGTAACTTGAATTAATCGCGGGTGCCGAAAATAGCGGGCAGTAATAGTCATATCACAATAGGCAGAGGTGAGTAATATCAAAGCGTTATAAATGTTTATATAAATATCAAGAGTATGTCCTTATTCCGGTACCTAAAGTGCCCTTGATATAATGTAAGTGACATGGTACCCTTAATACACCATGCGCCTAGGCCCAATGTGCTCTTAAATAATACAGATACCCATGTTCCTAATCCAAGTATTCCACTTGTTCTTAATACACCGGTTGGCGGCGGTTGCCCATAGGCATAGGCCCTACCCCTCACAGATGGCCTTAATAACCCAGGTAACCGCATTTGCCGGCATTATATCCATACCAATGTGCCCGTATTATATCCAGTTTATAATGGAAAGCGCAGGTATAGGTGCCGAAGCTTAATAATAGCGGGTGGTTAGTCACATTAAAACGTATAAAGATGAGGGTATTGTAAAACAGCAAGAGTATGTCGTTGATACTCCATATATCCTAGGTGCCCTTAATACTGACATTGGTACCACAGTGATACCATGTGCCCTTAATAAATCCATGTATGCCATGCATGTATAATAACACATGTGCCCTTGATTATTCAGGTACCACCCCATGTACTTTAATAATCAAGATTATTTGTTTATTAGTGATCCAATATTATAGGACCTCCATGGACTATGTGGTTTATCTTGAATCGAATATTAAGGGCACCCGTGATAACTGTGTATGCGGCTTTTAGGGCCTACGTGGATTAAAATATTCAGAGTATCTGGATTGCCTTAATATCCCCTCCCCCAGTTACCCCAGTGGCGTACCGACCGGGGGGGCAGGGGGGGCAAGTTGCCCCCCCTGGCTCCAAATACCGGGACGCTACATTCCCAAGACCGGGTCGCTAAATTTGCATAAGGAAAAAAAATAGGGCCTAAAACACTGAGGAATTGGCATTATTTGTTACAATATTTGTCACAATGTACAATTTGCGCCACAAACGCGTACACACTTTGTCTGCATCATTACGTGTGCGCCGAATCGCGTGCGCCATGTTAAACGCGGTCGCACAGCAACAACAGCGCGGACAACATAGAAACGGTTGGTATGGTACCGCCAGTTTCTTTATCGTTAGCAAACTCCGCGTTCATCTATGTTATTAGTGTGAAAGTGTCACTTTGAGATCTGCGTAAGAGTTTTGTTTACATTTAGAAAATGTCGTAAAATATTTTTATTTGTTGGACGTATAGTCCCGTATAAATGCTTGTTTACTATGCGTACTTTAAGAATAACAAACAGCCGCATATACAGAAATGTAGCTATATCCCTGAAGAAAATATTTTGGGTGAAGACCATATGTCATCACTCATTCCGAAAACCATAATTTGTGTCCGAACAGTAGCTACCCGAGTAAAAGAAATTCAACATTTCGGATTTTCACATGTGATCCTTTCTGCGCATGTCTGAAAATGGGAAAAAACGGGCATTGAACTATCTAATTAGCTCGTGTATTAGAGGCGCAATTACCACGCTTTTTCAGTTGAAGAGGGACGCGAGTGTAAAATTATTATTGAACTATCTAATAAAGCGAAGGACCGAAAATTAGTATATAGATATTCCAAGTTACAGAGCGATACAATTCCTAATTACCTCAAAATCATGGTTTTTGAGGGAATTTAGACTAGAGTAAAATAAGTAGTGTCGGACAAAAAAATCGACATCCGACAGTTTATTTTCACTCTAAAACCATGATTTTGAAGTAATTAAGAATCGTATCGCCCTGTAACTTGGAATGTATGTCCGATTTATGATCAGACATGTAAATCTGCAAGAAAATCCGCTTTCAATTTTTTTTTCGATGTTGAGGGCGTTCCCTGGAAAGATCACATAATATACCTTTAAGTGGTGTTGAAAATTTTAAATGTTTAAAAATTTACTTCAGCATTCAAGATGAACATTAAAAATTGCCATTATTGTTGTTTCTACTAACAAAAACACAGCAAAACTTGATTAAAACAATATCATCGCTATTGATTGAAAAACGCCCTCTATGCAAATATGGTTCGCGTTATGTATCAGGCATACTGCAGGGGGATACTGTCGGACGTAAAATACTGGTTGCGGCTCTACCAGCATTTTTGAATCAACGCTTTTGTTGTACAAAGAGGGCTGATTTTTCTTAATCCTTATAGGTGTAAGTTCATACATGTAATACAATCGTAATAATATACAAATCCCATTTTGTATCATATATTTTTGTAATTGAGGGCGCTGCCTCCACCACATCTCTTAATGCCCCTTTAAAGGTGATATTCAAATGTTGGTGTATATAGTGATTTATTTCAGTAATATTACAGACCACAAAGTGTGTCAAAATGGGCACATTTACTGGTTTATCTCGGATTTCTAAATGATAAAACCGACAGCTTCAAGGGGAAAGCCCCCTAGGACTCCCACCAGGGCTCCACCCAGGGTTGTCACCAGGCCAAATTTAGTGCCGGGTAAAATGTGGGCAAAGCGTAGCGAGCAGAGCGAGCAGAGCTTTTGCGGATCAACGGCCGGGATGTTTTTAGGCTTTTTTATTGCACTTTGAGGGTTCCTGCCAGTGCCACATAATTTCTTGTTTTATGAGGCAGTTTAATGATTTTATCCACAAATTGTTAAAAAAACAAAACTTTTTTTTTTAGAGTGCCGGGCGGGCCTGCCCGGCGTAGCTACAACCCTGGCTCCGCCTCCGTCATATGTGCCCCCCCCCCATCACACAACTACCACGCTACGCCCCTGCAGAATTATGTTATCTCAAGTATTAAACAATGTTTACCGATTCACTCTATATTATTTATTACATACAGGCATAAAACCAAACAAGATCGCAAGATTGTGTCAAAACTTCATGAGTTTGTCAAAGATATTGACCAAGTAGAAAGTGATGGAAAGCTAGCCCAGGGTGAGAAGAAAGTGAGAATACACACTATCCAAACCAAGATTGATGAGGTAGGTCTATATATGCACCAAGACTCAAGATAAGCGGGCGCTGGGCGATTTTTACCCCTCGGTCCTCCTGCCATAGCACCCAGAATGCTGCAAAATAAACAACCGAGGGCTGATATTTTGTCCAAACCAGCGCCCGTTGATGATAGGTATAAAGCTTGCCTAAGACATCGAATTTCGATTTGACAATGCTGCCACGCTGGATTTAATAAAAAGTTAGCTCCCGGTAGACTGAAAGTAGCTCCCTGTTCTCAATAAATCCTATGATCCGGGCGCTACTTTTGAAAAAGTAGCTCCCGGTAAAAAAACTGTTATCTTGAGCCTTGATATGCACCATGCTGGTTCCCTGCACCTGGATCCCCGGCTCAACTTATCCATAGGGTTCTCAATTGCCGGCCGTAACCGTAAGCTTAACACATTACATTGTCGCTCTGTTATGGAATAGGGTAAATAACGATCAACACACTGTAGCGGAGATATCACATCGACCGCTGAATGCATTGTCGAGCTACCATAGCTACGGCAAGGTGGGGAACGCTTTATGACATGCGTGGGAAGTCCGGCGCTGTGGTGAGCGCAGATACACGTGTATTTTGTGCCAATCAGCAAATTTGTTATCATTCTAAGCGTGAAGCTGGCTTGATCGAATTTATTTGTGGATCTTTTTTTCGTCAATCATGAATATGCATGACTTTTATGCCAGCAAATCAGCTTTGAGTGGAAATCGGCGCGTACCTGCAACCTGCATCTATGGATAAGTTATGTGGAGCCCATTGATGCAGGGAACCAGCATATATATGCACAGGCCTGTACCCAGAATTAGTGGCGTAGCCAGAGTGGGTTGGTCCAAATAAGGCAACAAAAATAACTTTCTAGTTCTCAAAAACATAAAGATCACATTTTTGGCACTTTTTGGTCAAGTCAAAACAAAAAATGCAAGTGACTTTGGATGATTTTTGTGCAATTTCAGATTTTTTTAAAACCAAAAACTGCATTTGCTACGAATGCAGCACATTTTGAGACAAAAAAAAAGTATATTCTTTTTTTTCTTTTTCTTTTTTTTCTTTCTTGCTTTGCTTGTAAACAGTATGTATTTAAATTCTTTGTAGTAAATCAAATGTTTGGGGATAGGGTTAGTTTGTAGCAGGAAAACCAAAGCTTTTTAACAATATGAATATTGAAAATGTTCCAATATTTCCTAATTTGAGAGGTTTGTTAACTGTGTTTTTGTCCATGCGGCTATTATTTTTACCATACAAAACAGATTTTTCAGAAATCTTTCCCAACTTTCAAGATCTATCTCAAGGATTACTGTACCAAATACTAGGCATGTTTGTACTTATTTCAATGCATTTGTCATGGTGATTCCAAATAATTGTAACGAAATTAAATAATTTTGATATTTTTGAAACATTTTGTGAAATTTTGGAATGTCGTCTGCAGACGCATGCAGTGTGGAAAGTGTTAATCATTGCTTTTAAAGAATATTTGACTGCTCTCCATTTTAAAAGAAGATTTCTGAAGCAGCAACACGGCTGTTTGATCCCACATAATCTGTCCGTTTTTTTCTGAGAACACCGTAACTTGCTGGCCCGGTTCTGGTTTTAACTGATTCAAGTACCTGAATATACTGGCCATCTTTTGTAGAAATTTCAGAACATTTGTTGGTGCCAGCTCTAAGAAATAAAGCTTTGAATAATATTATTTACTATAATAGCGCCCTCATCGGCCACATTTCCTATAGAGTTACATGTAAAATGTGTGTTAAGTAGAAAATGCAGATAATTTAAAAAGGGCTCGAACAATTTTCTTGAAATTTTCACCGTATACTCGTATTCATTAGCGCTACCTAAATCAGGTCAAATCATAAATGGGCCACTGTGTAATCTTTTTTTATCCCATAATTTTAATTATAAATTGGACAGTCAAACAAACAGCCTTGGCAATTGTTTTCAAGGTACATTGCAGATTGTCACACAACAGACCTGTACAGGATATTTGATAGTAATTATATTAATTTTGATATTTTAGAAACATTTTGTTAAATTTTGGAATGTCGTCTACAGACGCCTGCCGTATGGAAAGTGTCTTAAAAGATTGTTTCGAGGTACATCACGGCTGTTTGACTGTCCGATTTATAATTAAAATTATGGAATAAAAAAAGATTTCATAGTGGCCCAGTTATGGTTTGACCTGATTTAGGTAGCGCTAATGAATACGAGTATACGGTGAAAATTTCACGAAAATTATATGAGCCATTTTTAAATTATCGACATTTTCTACTTTACACACATTTTACATGTAACTCTATGGGAAATGTGGCCGATGAGGGCGCTATTATAGTAAATAATAATATTCAAAGCTCTATTTCTCAGAAATGGCACCTACAAATGTTCTGAAATTTCTTCAAAAGATGGCCAGTATATTCAGGTACTTGAATACGTTAAAACCGGAACCGGGCCAGCAGGTTACGGTGTTCTCAGAATAAATCGGACAAATTATGTGGAATCAAACAGCCGTGACATTGCAATTATCACACAACCGAACTGTACAGGATATTAGATAGTTGTATTCATTTTCCCTCCACATTTCATATCTTTTCACGCCACAGCTTGGCGGACTGCAAGCATATCAAGCCGCTTCTCAATCGGGAAAATCTCACCATGGCAACGTCAGCACAGCAAAATGGATCATCGCAAAGTTGAAAGAGTTTGGGATCAGAGCAAATAAGGTATGATCCTGGAACATCAAATTATGGTATTATAAAAGCATGGGTCTCAAATCGCTAAAAAAACCACCAACAACATAGGTCCCAGAGTTCGAAAATCAACAATTTAATAACAAAAAGGTAAAAACATAGTAAGCAATTTTGGTTTGTTTTAGGGGTTTTTACATCAAAATTGTTAGATAATTGAATATATTTTGCATGGTGTAGTCCAGTGGTTCCCAACCTTTTTCTGGTAGCGACCCTATTCCAGAAAACAGCATCAGAGCTTTACCCATCACAGAACAAAGTCACATGTGTTACTGTAATACAACATTATAATTCATTTGATTTTTGTTAAATTAGGCTAGTCCACAACCCCACAAAAAGTGTGTCACGACCCAACCGGGGTCAGGACCCAGAGGTTGGGAACCACTGGTGTAGTCTTTACTGATTTGCCAACAAATCCTGCCAGTTGGTCAGTCAGTCCAAAATAACACATCACAACCCGGGGTGGGGGTGGGGGCACTAAACCTTTTTTGGTAGGGGTGTGCCGCCCAGGGTCTCAAAAAGAGAGTTTTATGACCAAAAATAAGGTCTTAAGAACTGATTTTCTCGAAAAAGTAGGTCTTGAGAACTGGTTTGATTTTCAAATTTGATTAGTAAGAATGCAAATTTCGCAACATTTGGGTCTTAGAACGCATATGTTTAAAAAAAAGGGGGCTTTGGAATGAAAATGTTCACGATTTTTAAAATTTTCAATAAAACGGGGGTCTTAAGAGCTGATACAGGCTCAAAAGGGTGAAAAGGGGGTCCTCAGGGCAGCACATACCTTCACCCCCTTTTCAATGTCAGTGTCCCCCCCCCCCTCCCCGGATCACAATCCCAATGTTTACTGACTAAAAGATTGTATCACCATTATATCCTCATTCAAATTACACACCCACTGTACATACACAACTACATACACAATCACAAGCTTTTAGAAGAATTAAACACACTTATTTCTATATTTAGACTTGGTTTTTTTTCTCTCAATTTCATGTGACAACAATTTGACAAAGATGTTCCAGCACCGTAGGAATAGTGTAGGACTAATTATGTGCACCAATACCGGGTGGTTCAAAAAAAAGTTGACCCAAGTTCAAGATAATCTCTCAACCACATAAATAGTTTCAGATCATTTGTGTTTACTTAGTCTTAACCACATTTATAATTTCAGGGAATCTGTGTCTACTTAGTCTGGATCAGCTGTAAGTTTTGAAATTATCCTCGAAAAATGGTACATTTAGCTTGGTTAGTTCTTCAGATATGGGTCATAACAGAAAACATGCACAAAACTGACTTGTCCACAGGTGCAGTACATTGTGAACAATTGTGTGTATTTACGATACAGCTCCCATGGATAATTTCGTTTTGTGCATTCCATCTCTACTAAAAGGACACTCCCGTGGACAAGACAGTTTTGTGCATGCTTTCTGTAATGAATCATATCTGAAAAACCAAACAAGCTAAACATACCATTTTTCAAAGATAATTTTAAAACTTACTGTTGATCAAGACTAAATAGAAACAAATTCTCTGAAATTATAAATGTGGTTGAAAAGTTACCTTGAACTTGGGTCAACTTTTTGTTGAACCATCCGGTAGTATAGTATATATATTTTGAATAATTACTACCATTGTAGGACAGCAAGCTACAGCTATTAGATGTAGGAGCCTTAGAACTCAACTATACCAAGCACACTAAATGGATTGATGCTGTGGCTATTGACCTAAATCCACAGGTCACTGGCATTGTGAAGGCAGACTTATTAACGTTTCAGGTAGGTGCAATTGCAATACTGTAGAACAACTTAAAGGCATATTATGTGATCTTTTCCAGAGAGCGCCCTCTATTCATTATTTTTTTTAGAAAGTAGATTTTCTTGCAGATTACATTTCTGATCATAAATCATACATACATTCCAAGTTACAGAGCGATACGATTCCTAATTACCTCAAAATCATGGTTTTAGAGTGAATTTAGAGTGAAAATATAAACTGTCGGTGTTATCCGACAGTTTATTTTCACTCTAAAATCATGATTTTGAAGTAATTAAGAATCGTATCGCCCTGTAACTTGGAACGTATGTACGATTTATGATCAGAAATGTAAATCTGCAAGAAAATCTTCTTTCAATTTTTTTCCCGATGTTGAGGGCGTTCCCTGGAAAGATCACATAATATATCTTTAATTTTGCTAGCAATTTAATTTCGCTAGGAGTAACACTAAATGTAACTTGTTGTGATGATGGGCAACATCCAGGTAATCCTTGCCCCTCCTCCATTCAGCTCAAGCCCCACCCTATTTTGTCTCCCAAAGAATTGAAAATGTTGACTTTCAATGTCAAAATTACCTAAATTATGCTTAAAAATTGATCTGAAATGTCTAATTTCAGACCAAATTTCAGGCAATATTGACATTAAAAACCAATTTGTTTTATTGCCCTACCCCCGTGTGTGTTAACTTCTATTATGGTGACATACAAATTATCAGTGCTATGGGGGGGGGGGGGGGGGGGTGTTAACCCTGTGTTGTAATATGGGTCATTTTGTCCTCTTTAACACTTCCTACATGTCTATTAGTTTTACCACATACAAAACAGATTTTGCAGAAACCTCTCCCAACTTTCAAAGTCTATCTCAAGGATTACTGATCCAATAATAGGCATGTTTGTACTTATTTGAATGAATTTCGCATGACGATTCCAAATTTGGTAATGAAATTCAGTAATTGTGGCATTTTTAAAACATTTTGTGAAATTTTGGAATGTCGTCTGCAGGCGCCTGCCACGTGGAAAGCATTAACATCTTGTCTATTTCTTGTAACTAGGATGATAACCCTGAGATGTATGACATCATTGTGATGAGTTTGGTTCTCAACTTTCCCGGCTCTTCATCTGTAAGAGGTAACATGCTCAAGAAATGCAAGCAAATATGCAAACCAGATGGACATTTGTTTGTAAGTATTAAGTAAACATCTGTAAGAGGTGACATGCTCAAGAAATGCAAGCAAATATGCAAACCAGATGGACATTTGTTTGTAAGTATTAAATAAACATCACACACATAAAAGTTAACACTCATTTTTAATATGATAACTTTCCTGGCTCTACATCTGTAAGAGGTGACATGCTCAAGAAATGCAAGCAAATATGCAAACCAGATGGACATTTGTGTGTAAGTATTAAATAAACATCACATCACAACTAAAAAGTTAACACTTATTTTTAATATGATAACTTTCCTGGCTCTACATCTGTAAGAGGTGACATGCTCAAGAAATGCAAGCAAATATGCAAACCAGATGGACATTTGTTTGTAAGTATTAAATAAACATCACACACATAAATGTTAACACTCATTTTTAATTTGATAACTTTCCTGGCTCTACATCTGTAAGAGGTGACATGCTCAAGAAATGCAAGCAAATATGCAAACCAGATGGACATTTGTTTGTAAGTATTAAATAAACATCACATCACAAATTAAAAAGTTAACACTTATTTTTAATATGATAACTTTCCTGGCTCTACATCTGTAAGAGGTGACATGCTCAAGAAATGCAAGCAAATATGCAAACCAGATGGACATTTGTTTGTAAGTATTAAATAAACATCTGTAAGAGGTAACATGCTCAAGAAATGCAAGCAAATATGCAAACCAGATGGACACTTGTTTGTAAGTATTAAATAAACATCTGTAAGAGGTAACATGCTCAAGAAATGCAAGCAAATATGCAAACCAGATGGACATTTGTTTGTAAGTATTAAATAAACATCTGTAAGAGGTGACATGCTCAAGAAATGCAAGCAAATATGCAAACCAGATGGACATTTGTTTGTAAGTATTAAATAAACATCACACACAAAAAGTTAACACTCATTTTTAATATGATAACTTTCCTGGCTCTACATCTGTAAGAGGTGACATGCTCAAGAAATGCAATCAAATATGCAAACCAGATGGACATTTGTTTGTAAGTATTAAATAAACATCTGTAAGAGGTAACATGCTCAAGAAATGCAAGCAAATATGCAAACCTGATGGACATTTGTTTGTAAGTATTAAATAAACATCTGTAAGAGGTGACATGCTCAAGAAATGCAAGCAAATATGCAAACCAGATGGACATTTGTTTTGTAAGTATTAAATAAACATCTGTAAGAGGTAACATGCTCAAGAAATGCAAGCAAATATGCAAACCTGATGGACATTTGTTTGTAAGTATTAAATAAACATCTGTAAGAGGTGACATGCTCAAGAAATGCAAGCAAATATGCAAACCAGATGGACATTTGTTTGTAAGTATTAAATAAACATCACACTCAAAGAAGTTAACACTCATTTTTAATATGATAACTTTCCTGGCTTTTCATCTGTAAGAGGTGACATGCTCAAGAAATGCAAGCAAATATGCAAATTAGATGGACATTTGTTTGTAAGTATTGAATAAACTTCACACACAAAAAAGTTAACACTCATTTTTAATATGATAACTTTCCTGGCTTTTCATCTGTAAGCGGTGACATGCTCAAGAAATGCAAGCAAATATGCAAATTAGATGGACATTTGTTTTTAAGTATTGAATAAACTTCACACACAAAAAAGTTAACACTCATTTTTAATATGATAACTTTCCTGGCTTTTCATCTGTAAGCGGTGACATGCTCAAGAAATGCAAGCAAATATGCAAACCAGATGGACATTTGTTTGTAAGTATTAAATAAACATCACACACAAAAAAGTTAACACTTATTTTTAATATGATAACTTTCCCGGTTCGTTCATCTGTAAGAGGTGACATGCTCAAGAAATGAAAGCAAATATGCAAACCAGATGGACATTTGTTTGTAAGTATTAATAAACATCACACACAAAAAAGTTAACACTCATTTTTAATATGATAACTTTCCCGGTTCGTTCATCTGTAAGAGGTGACATGCTCAAGAAATGCAAGCAAATATGCAAACTAGATGGACATTTGTTTGTAAGTATTAAATAAACATCACATCACAACCAGGGGTGTACCTTTATTTTTTCTCCAAACAGCCAGCCGGGCTGGTAGCATGTAAAAGTTACCAGCCCGACTGAAACTTACCAGCCAAACAAGTAATCTTCATTTACCAACAGTAACATTCTTAACGGCCAGCCGGGCGTGTATATTTGAAAAGTTACCCGCCCGACGCAAAAGTTACCCGCCACGGGCGTGCGGGCGGGTACTAAGTACAGCCCTGATCACAACTAAACACTCATTGGAGCAGTTGTTTTTGATATCCCATTTGCCAACATGCTGTTAACCCTAACCTTACTTCCTTGACTCTGCTCTAAGGCCAAAATAAAAAGAGTTGTGTTGCCCTCATCCAACCGGGTCAAAATTACGAAAAATGTGGGCCATGTTTTTGGGGTTTTTTTTAGATTTTAGATTTTTCTTCTTTTTTTAAGATTTAGATTTTAGATTTTAGATTTTAGATTTTTAAAAATAAATTAAAAGATTTTTTTTTATATTTCAACACTATTTTTACCTATCTTCCGGTTGATAAATGTGTGTAAAAGCCAACGAAACCCAGAAAACCAAACAACAAGCTTTCCAACAAGAGGGAAATTCAAAATGGCCCCTGTTACACAATGTAAAGAGATAGGGCAATACATTTCATACCGGATCTAGTTTATAAATCTGTGAAGATGATAAGCTTCATCAGGTTAAAAGTTGCGAATAAGTGTGGCCATTCTTTTCCAATCATTACCATGTGATACCTCATGTGACCCCATACCATGTATAGTAGTATGTGAGTTATTTTGGGTCAAGTATGGGTCATCCAAAAGATCTGACACGGTTCAGAATTCGGCATGCTGGCTAGGACTGGGCCAGAACAACCACTAGCAACAACAACAAAATCCGACCCTACTCTTTGAGGACCCTCCAGGGTTCTAGCCAAGACCATTTTAGTGCCGGTAAATTTACTGACGGCGAACAGAGAAAGTGTAGCGAACGAAGTGCAGTGGATCATGGCATGGGATCCAGAGGCCTTCTTAAAAAAAAATAGGTTTTTTTAATGCACTTTGAGGGTTCCTGCCACATAATTTCTTGTTTTATGAACCAGTTTAATGATTTTATCCACAAATTGTTAGAAAATCAACCAAAAAAACAAAAATAACTTCTTTTTTTTACCTTTTTTTTTAGAGTGCTGGGCGGAGATTGTGAGTGCTGCGCGAATCCGCTCGACGTAGCTAGAACTCTGACCCTCTATGGACAAACAAACAAACAAAATGTTGCCTTATTTTGAAGATTCACTGACTTTTTGAATTGTTTCCTCAGGTGGTATTGCCGTTGGCCTGCTTGGAGAATTCCCGATATTTGACACACGACGTCTTCCACGATATGATGAACGGACTTGGTTTTACGCTTATTTCAACGCATAATAGTAAAAAACTCTCTTACAAGATGTTTAAAAACGTTGACGAAGGTAAAAAAGGAGTCGAGAAAATGAGAAAGACGCTAAACAGAAAGAAAGTACATTCTGGAGTTAGTTGCAATAACTTCAGTATCATCATCTCGTGACGACAATTTTAAGAGTATTGCGTAGCGCTACCAATTGTTGACCAACCGTGGTTCATTATTCTCTTCGCCATGCATGAAATAGCAACTTCATAAGAATTGAAGTGAAAAAGTTAGCTTCACTTAAAGGTAGATGTTCAGATTGCTGGCCCGATTTTCAACTTGATGTTTTCTATTTGACATGAAAGGTCATCCTTAAAATTGTCACATTCCAAAGTTTGAGTTGCATAACTCCAATGGTTCTATTTTAGTAGCTCAAGGTCACAAAACATTTGCCCATTGAGTTTTACACAAACTGGTTGGTGGTTAACCACCTTTGGCAGTAATTCACCACATTTTCGCCTATAATTTCTAAATGGAACATTTCTGGCGCCTAAGATTTTACAGACATAATGAGAAAAATATGGGGATTCTTCTGATATCAAAATATCTTGATGTGAAAAAAAAATCATAACCCAAAAAGTGATCGGAACATACACCTTTAACTATCTTTAAAATTGGTCCAATCAAATGTGTGTGATCCAATCAAATTTAACACTTTTCACGCAGCAGACGTCTGCAGACGACATTCCAAAATTTCACAAAATGTTTTTAAAAATTTCACAATTATTGAATTCCATCACCTTATTTGGAATCACCATGCGAAATGCATTGAAATAAGTACAAACATGCCTAGTATTGGGTCAGTAATCCTTGAGATAGACTTTGTAAATTGGGGAAGGTTTCTTAAAAAAATCTGTTTTGTATAATGGTGAAAGTAATAGCCGCGTGGAAAGTGTTAAGTTTTCTTCATTGAAATTGAGATATTGGTATGAGATGAAACTCCCAAAATGTTGGCTTGGGAGATGTTTGGTTTATGCTATGAGGCAAGGAAAATAATAAAAACCCTGTTTTACGGGCCAGACTTACCCACATTTTGCGTTTTTCAAATCATGTAAAATCAGCCGGTTTTTTGCCGAAAATATGTCGACATTTTATTTCCACAAATTGAAAGACAAAAATCCAGATTTTTGCGATTTTGGTACCATTTTAGGTTAAAAGAAAAAATCACCCGACCGACCTTTACAAGTCTGTGTCCCGTAAAACAGGTTTTTTTATTTTTGTCGTCTGAGTGATAAAATAGTGAATTACCTCTAAAAGTGGTTGCATAGACGTTATTCCCAATTGGCGCATACGGTGAAGAGGGATGGCGTCCAGAGCAATTATCGCTCCAATAAACGTTACAATCTTCTCATTTGACGGCAATGTGAATGAATTGTGAACTTTACCTTGATAGTGTTGGTTATATACCAGCAAACATTTCATTTCAAACTTGTGGGAATAATTAGTTTATATGTGTAAGTTACTCTGTTAAAAGCGCTTAGAGGCCTTTTCTTGTGTTGGGCGCTATATTAAGTACATTATTATTATTATTATTATTATTAATTCCACGAATGTAGTAAGGTCAAATATTGAACAGTTCAGAAGTATGACGATTTTTGTATGATTAGTGTAAAGTTCACCCCATTGAAAACTACATTATTCTCATCATGGCTAAACCAAGAGCCTAGTTTTCAGTTTACTTTCCCTTTGACGCCAAATGCACCAATTAAGAATAGCGTATATTATTTTACAGTTCCCACGTGAAAATCCTATTCAACTGAATTGTAATACATGCAAAAAAACAGAACTTTCTCAATAACCTTAAGGGGGGACTCAAGGAAGTCACTTTTTGAATTTTGTGAGTGCTGTAATTATTGAACTATGACTCAAATGTATATAAAAGTATACATTTTTGGAAATAGGTCAGAGAATCCAAATTTTGCGTCATACATTTCTTTTTTTTTGGCGCTTTTTGGTCAAAATTTCAAAGAATATTAGATTAGGGTTTTTTTTAAAAATTGTCCCTAAGTGAGTGTCTTTACGTCATAATCTAGCAAATTGGGAATTATTTTTGTTAGCCTTGTTGAACTTTTTTTGGTCAAAAAAAGTGATTTTTTGTGATTTTCTAAAAAAAAATCAACATTTGTGGTTAAAATTGACGCAAAATGTGGATTCTCTGATTCATTTCCCTTCCAAAAATGTATACTTCTATATGCATTTGATTAATAGTTCAATAATTACAGCACTCCCAAAATACAAAAAACCAAGTCAAAAACTTCCTTGAGTCCCCCCTTAAAAGAGATTTATTAAACGCCAAACGGTCCCTGAAAGATTGACAGGTAGTGTTCAGGGGGTAGGTGATGGAACAATGGAGTGCGAGAATAAAATGAACAACAAATATAACACAAGTAGTTTTTCGTGTTTTTCAAAACATTTATTTCTTCACTTGATGACATACTTTATAAACTGCTCAAAAAAATTCTGAAATTTTTTTCACCAATTTTTCAAATACTTTGTGATATATTCATATTGTGTTTTAGCACAAAATAGTAGTAGATATATAAACACATTTTGAATGAGACCTCCCAACATTAACAAGCAGGTGGCTAAAAAGCACTAAAACAAGTGATTGCTACAAATGAGGTATCGTTGGAAAGAGGAACACATCAGCTTTACATTGATATGAAACACAATATGAATATATCATTTTGAAAAAAATTGATGATTGAAAAAACTTTCAGAACATTTTTTTGAGCAGTTAATATATAACTCCCGCTCAAGCTCCTTCCTCCCATCATATGCATATGTGACGTGATCAAGCAAAATGACTCGCATGTACGCAGTTTTTAATTTTGATATTTAATGTCCATCATTTAAAAGCTGGTGGAAAATGCTATGGTCCAAACCCCACTAAAATTGAACTATCTAGTTTTTAAGTTACAAACAATTTACCAACCGAGAAAACAAATTAAAAAAACATGGGAATTTTTCATTTTTATTTAACCTATAATTAAGTCAAAATAATATTCCTGACATCCGACTCATAACGCTAGATCGCTTCACATATATGCTAATTAGTTAGCCATGAAGGGGAGTGATTGGCTATAAAAATACTGATAACTTCCATGATGGTATTGAAATATTGTCGCATAGTTGCTACCTCAAAAACCTAATGTAACGTTTTACATGAATATAAATTCCATGTATGGATGTGAGCAAATAATTATAATTAATGTGAATATTGTAAACATAACATTGTGAGATGATATGGAAAAGTGACAGCGGCGAAGAGAATCATTTTACTTCATTTAGAACAAAAACAATACCAGTTTGAGTTTATTCCTATATTTTGTCTAAAGAGTGATTTACTTATTTAAAGGTTGATGTTCCAATTGCTGGCCCGATTTGCAACTTGATGTTTTCTATTTCACATGAAAGGTCATCCTGAATATTGTCGCATTACAAAGTTTGAGTTGCATAACTCCAATGGTTCTTATTTTAGAAGCACAAGGTCACAAGAAATTTGCCCATTGAGTAGTACGCAAACTGACGGGTGGTTAACCACCTTCGGCAGTAATTCACCACATTTGAGCCTATTATTTCCAAATGGAACATTTCTGGCCCCTAAGATTTTACAGATATAATGAGTAAAATATGGGGATTCATGGCCAAGAAAGTGATCAGAACATACACCTTTAATGCCTTAGGGAGAAACAATGGATTATTAATTATAATAGTTTGCTTTGATATACAGAGAGCTTTGATAATACTTTTAAGTTGCATGCCCATCCATTGCATTATATCGTATAACGACAGGCAGCTGTCCATTCATAGATTCAAATTAGCTCCGTAAAAAACATGCTAATTATTTACATTCTATTTGCAATTACTACTAACATCGGGTATGGTTAGAAAGAGGAGTGTCTCATCTTTATGAATCTGTTAATATAAGGTACATGTTATATTGGAAATTTTGGAGATATCTTGAGTTTAAAAAAAAACTTGAACAGAAAACAGAAACTTATCATTTGTGTTTAAGGGAATTGGAGGAAGACTGCGTATATATATACAATAGTACCTACTTCACACCTACTGGTCATAGGGGTTGTGTGTGTAAGTTTTCAAAAATGGTCAACGATATTTTATATTGGTGCAATTTCTATTTAATTTTAACAATTTAATATCTTATTGAAATATAATTTTTGTAGGGTTATTGAGAAGAATAAATTACCTACAACTTTAGTGAACAACATTTTTTGATCCGAAATCCAGAAATACAAACTTAGTTGAGTTGAAGCGTGACTATACTTTGGCCATGTCTACACATTTTGGAATATAGCAATATTCCCAGTGGTGAGGGGTTGCAACAGATTTTAACACCCTAGCATTGAAAGGGTTAAACATGTGTCCAACTCACTGAAAAGTGTCTAAATTTAATGTACGCCTTGAATTATTACTCAACTGTGCCCGATGCAAGCTGACATGCAGATCGTGTAGTCATAAAAATACATGTGCATTTGAGGAATTCAGTCAATTCGGGGAGGGGGGGGGGATACTTAGTGGATATGAGGTCTTGGGGATGTGCCTCCAAATATGGTCCCGTGTTTCACCCGTCTGGTATTTGAATGGCCCCTTTTCATAGCCATTTGTGGTAAATGTATGGGTCCAATATCCTTAAATGTGATTTTTTTTTTCCCCAGAAACTTTAGCAAAATCTGTCAAATATGTAGGAAAATTATGGGTCTCTGGTAAACATATGGTTCCATTCCCCCCCCCCCCCCCCCAAAAAAAAAATAAATTAGTAAATGTTTGAGTCAATTTTCATTTTGCTGGCAGCACATCATCCCTATCAAAAATATCTGAGTGACCCGCCCCCTGTATAGAGTTATTATACAATCAATTTTAGTAAAGCCATCTTTTTGCTGATACGCTGAAGCGTCGCTGCACATTAGAGACGAGATATCTCAGTATTCAGTGTGCTGAGCACCATTGCAGTCAAATTTTTAGATTAGACAAAACAGCGTTAATATTAAAGCTGTTATCAGCTTTGGCCAATGAAAGGGATTGTATCAACATTTGTTAGGACAGTTTTATCAAAGACATTCATACAAGGCTCAAGATAACAGTTTTTTACCGGGGGCTACTTTTTTTCTTCAAAAGTAGCGCCCGGATCATGGGATTTATTGAGAACTGGGAGCTACTTTCAGTCTACCGGGAGCTAACTTTTAATCAAATCCAGCGTGGTAGCATTGTAAACTTAAAATTTGATGTCTTGGGCAAGCTTTCCGATAGTCAACGGACAAAATATCAGCGCTCAGTTATTTATTTTTCAGCATCACCGGGCGCTATGGCAAAATCGCCCAGCGCCCGCTTATCTTGAGCCTTGCATTCATAGATATGAATTTCTGATTGGATGAGTCAATAAAAGACAAAATGACATCCAGGTTTATTCTAGCTTTCAACCAATGCTATGACTGTTTGAGTCGCGCTTCATGGTGTATGATCTGAGACTAATAGTCTCAGGTATGATGGTGTATTATTTGTATTCGATTGCCGTTGTGGCTATTTTTAATTTGAAAATATTTATAAGAATTATAAATAATTTGTATCGCTGTCGCATCGCATACAAAGCATGTATTAATTATTATAGCTTATACTTCAATGGCGTCTCAGCCAGTTTTTAGAAGACCTTGTTTAAAGCCAATCCATATAATGGCAATGTTACCATTGCTTGTTGATTGCTTTATGGTGTCACCCCATCGGCCATCAAAGAAGATTTTAAAGACACCACCACAATTCATTGCGTTTTTGCAAAATGTCCTGATTTTGGTCTCCAATTTGTCTCTGTTCCCATAGACATGCACACAATCACGGCTCACAGCGCGTTCATCATTGGAGCTCTTAGGTTCTAGTTCATATCAATGAATACATTAGTTATCAGTGTTCCTTTTTCTTATTTCTAAAACTTAAGAGCTCGACAAATGCATTGTGTGAAAAAACCTTAGTTGGCTGCCGTTTGCGCAATGCATTGTGGGAAGACCTTAAAATCTTCTTTGATTTATAGCCACCCTGAGGGCCACCTTTCATTGGGCTATTCCATTAAAATTACAAATACAAGTCTTGAACACACCCGGGGAGGGGGGGGGGGGGGGGGGGGGTACCGCATGAGATTCAAACACCCTACCCATTTCTAGGGGTGATTGTGGATCCAATTTTCGCAAATTATCGGGAAAATAGACCCAATTTTTGCAAATGTTCGCAAAAATAGCCCACACTTTTGCGAAAATAGACGCATTTGTAAAAAGTGACCCACTTATTAAATTGGTTGCAAAAAAAAGCGACTCATTATAGAGCGGCACATCTCCGTATACCGAATTGGCTGAGTACCCCCCAGGCATTGTGGTAATAACAAATAAAAAAAAACATTTTAAAAATACTCTCCATGATTCAGAGATGCCAAAATGAAAAGAATATTCCGAATGAGGACTTGACGCTTATTGTTCAACAAAACTGAATGCATAAATCGTCTCAGAGTCAGAGCCGAATGAGTCGCACAATTTATTTTCATGTTCACATTCATCGTCATTTAGCATGTCGGATTTGTAATTACACCACTCACGAAAGGTCATTCATCATATGTCATTAAAAGTATGTATTATCCAAGTTTGTCACATTGTTTAACAGATCGGGTTTAGATAGTTTTGAATCTTCTATAACGTCTGCTGATTTTGTTTTACATTGATTGTCAGGTATTTTAACGCCTCGGTCAATATAGTTCTAGTCTAAGACTTGTAGGGGAACAAGTGAAAAGAAGCATTTTGGCTGATTCAAAAAGCGAACCTCAATAACCCTAACCCTACTACACCACATGGCAACTGGGTGGAAAAAATGATTTTATAACCTGGTGTGCAGGTTTTTGGGCTACAAAACGGACCCAGGCTATATAAGGAGGCGAATATACTGAGCTGAGGTTAGGATCTGGGCTCTGGTGCTGGAGGTCCGTGGTTCAAATCCCGGTGGGGTGGGGGGGGTGGTCGGGGTGACCCTTCTGGTGAATGTTGGGGTCGGAAAACAAATCTGTTGCCGTGTGGTGTACTAGAGTTAGGGTTAAGGAATGGCGTGATTATTCAACCATCGCATGGATTGACTTCAAAATTTGGGGCTTTACTAAAATAAGTGTTACATGTTAATGCAATGATGGATTTTTAAAATTATAGGTCTTTATATTGCTTTTATTGGTTTAGAATTGCCCGCATACATTTTTTGTGACGCCTTTGTGAAAAAAAGTGCCTGTTCTTTCTGAATCACCTATGAAATTGTATCAATTGCTTTAATGATAGTATAAAATGCCGAGCTTTAGATATCACCAAAAAACGTGACTCTAAAATGCCTGAATGGTAACAATATTCTGATCGTTTACCAGAATTTAAATATCTCGGTGTCAAATTTGATAGTACCATGTCTTGGTTATCACATATAGATTACTTAGCAAAAAATGTTTCCAGGAGAATTGGTGTTATTCGACGTGTAAAGCATTTTCTTCCACATCCAACTCTTGTGATATGTTATCCAATGCTCTTGTGATTCCTCATTTTGATTATGCCAGCGCAGTATGGTCCAACTGTTCAAATTCATATCAAGCAAGACTTCAAGTCTTACACAACCGTTTAGCCAGAACAATATTATCTGCTGATATCAGAACACCAATAAATGACATGATGAACTTACTTCATTGGGCAAAACTAAGTGATAGATGGAAAATTCAAATACTTATTATGTTATTCAAATGTTTAAAAGATATAAGTCCAACCTATTTATCATCTAATTTTGAATTTGTACATAACTATCACAATCATACTACCAGGAATCATTCAAGTAATACTTTAATTATTCCTAAAATCAACTCAAATTCTGGTATGCGCACTTTTCTTTACAGATCTGGTCATCTGTGGAACAATTTATCACCATCTATTCGTATTGAGTTAGAAAATATGTCACTCGGTCAATTCAAATCCTATATTTCCACTGTATCATAATTGAATAATTTGTATTATAATTTGTATTATAATTTGTATTATATTTAAACACTGTTATTTGTTATTTTGATGTATTTATGTATGTATCGAAATGAGGGCCTGCTTGGAAAGCAGTGCAAGTCACTGAAGCATATTACCCTCAATAAAGAAAGCATTAATAAATAATAAAATAAATAAAAATATAATTATGGAATGTCCCAAGATTTTCCAAGGAGTACCACTTTGTCGGGATTTCTTAAATCGGGGAAGCAGAGGAAGTACGCTTGCTATTGTAATTTCCCCTATTGTGGCAATTCAACAGCAAATATCAGATCATTTACCTTCTATGATCAGAACTAAATGCAAAATGCTGAAAATTAATGCCAGTCAGTGCCACTCTGTTCCAAACCGGGCTTTCAAACCCATACACAGTTTTTGGGATTTTGCATTATTCATTTAAAGGGATTTCTATAATTGATTGATATAAACAAAACGGCAACACCTGTCACCATTCATAAACACTTCCAGTTTCCAGTCGGCGATCATCATCAGTGCATGATATTGAATGTAGGCCACTTTAAACTTTTCAGAGTTTATAAAATTATACTGTAAATCTTATTTTAGACAGTTTGACACAGTAACTATCAGCAGCACTGAACCATTTTACATCCACAACATGGCAACGACAGTCGGTAAAACATTGAGCGCAAGAGTACCAGCCGTACTCCGATTTTGCCATTCATCAGCGACCGGTGTCGTGGCACAAAATTCGGCAAGGATTAACGGTGGCCCAGTGGGACGCAGTTTGCTAAATGTACAACAACGGAGTAGTCGGCTAATCACAGCGGTGGCGGCTTCACATAAGAGGTATTTCTCTGTTGCTAGCCCGGCAAATAAGAAAGACGAGTAAGTATATCAATCAATGGGCAAAGTGTCCTTAAAGTTGTTGTTTTTGGTTACACAGTACACTACACTCTAGTCTATACTCCAATCCAAGTACAGAGTGATTAGTCTACAGACTTCACTACAGACTGACACGGACAGAAATATACAGCTATGGCTGAACTGACTACAGTACAGAATAGACTCACTAGTGACTGAGAGTCATGAGAGTGAGACTGAGTGAGAGATAGCTATAACCAAAAGAAAGATTTGTTGATCACCGCGTATACGATTCCCCAGCGTCCCATGCGACCATGCGTAACCGCATCATTCGCGATGACAAGGCCAAGGGCGCAGTAAAATCGGAAGATGTAACATACTTGACATTGTGAACAATATAGGTAATTGACCAATCGTGGGTCCTAATCAACAAGACCCCACGTTGTGTTACGATTGTCTGAAATGCACTGCATGCAAGGACACGCTCAACCCTTATAAGAGCGAGCATTTAGATCATGACGCTGTGATCAACAAATTTTTGTTTTGATTATAGCTGTAGTCATTACTCATGCCATACATTGTACTCATTCATGGTATAATTGGTAGTAGTTAGCTACGAGGCTGAGTCAGTCTCTGTCTGATAGTGATACATGTAGTAGCTATAAAAACAAGCATAATAAATAGACAGTCTACTGCGTCGTAAATTTACTATCTATAAGCAGGAAATGGCGATCGAAATTCAAGTCAGTTTTTCTTTGAAATTGAAATAGATTGAGCTATATAGATAGAGCTAGTCTGAAAAAAATTATGATCCTGCCCATATCAGTAGTAGATGGGCAGAATCATAACTTTTTTTACATGAAGGCGCCGTATTACCAGGCTTGCAAAATTGCACAAAATCACCCATAGCCTGGTGGACATAAACTGGCAAAACCACTTAAAGGTAGATGTTCCAATTTTTAACTTGACGTTTTCTATTCTACATGATTGAAAGGTCATCCTTATAAAAGTCGTGTTCCAAAGTTTGAGTTGCATAGCTCTAATGATTCTTATTTTAGACGCACAAGATGCTGTGAACTGTACCCATTGAGTAGTACACAAACTACATCGGTGGTTACCACCACTCGCGGTAATTCGACGTTATTTCATCGATTTCTCCGTAATTATACCGATTTAGGCAGTCAAATTTCAGTATGATGATGAGAAAAATACGAGCTTTCATATGATATGAAAATCTCCGTATGTTTGAAATAATTCTGTGTTACGAAAATGTGATCGGGTCATCTACCTTTAACACAGCCCAAATGACAACTTAAAAAAGACCCACGGCCATGACATCCTACCAAAGGCTCCTGACCTAGACTGCCCAGCGCTTTTGCTGCTGCCTTGGAGCATTGTTGAGATGGTTTACAGCTGCTTGAGATTATTATACCCAGGTCTTTTTCTTCGTCTGTCTTTGGAATGATTTGATCTCCCAAGTGGTAATCTCTCTGGTTGTTGTTAGAGCCCATGCATACTTTTGCATTTGGTAGCGTTGAAGGTACTGTATCGAAGGCTTGGGAGTAATCCAAATACAGGATATCATTGTTGGAACCCTTGTCGAGGCTGCTGGTTATGTCTTCTAGAGTGGAGTAGATTTGTCATGCAAGATCTACCTAATTGATGAATCCATATTGTTCCTTGGCTCAGAAGATTGCTTTATTTAAAGGCATATTATGTGATCTTTTCAAGAGAGCGCCCTCTATTCATGATTTTTTGTTAGAAAGTAGATTTTCTTGCAGATTTACATTTCTGATCATAAATCATACATACATTCCTAGTTACAGAGCGATACAATTCCTAATTACCTCAAAATCATGGATTTAGAGTGAATTTAGAGTGAAAATATAAACTGTCGTTGTTATCCCGACAGTTTATTTTCACTCTAAAACCATGATTTTGAAGTAATTAAGAATCGTATCGCCCTGTAACTTGAAACGTATGTACGATATATGATCAGAAATGAAAATCTGCAAGAAAATCTTTCAATTTTTTTTTTTTACGATGTTGAGGGCATTCCCTGGAAAGATCACATAATATACCTTTAAAGGTAGATGTTCCGATTTTCAACTTGAAGTTTTCTATTCTACATGAAAGGTCATCCTTAAAAAAGTCGTGTTCCAAAGTTTGAGTTGCATAGCTCTAATGGTTCTTATTTTAGACGCACAAGATGCTGTGAACTGTACCCATTTGAGTAGTACACAAACTATATCGGTGGTTGCCACCATTCGCGGTAATTCGACGTTATTTCATCGATTTCTCCGTAATTATACCGATTTAGGCCGTCAAATTTCAGTATGATGATGAGAAAAATATGAGCTTTCATATGATATGAAAATCTCCGTATGTTTGAAATAATTCTGTGTTACGACAATGTGATCGGTTCATCTACCTTTAAGTGCTCAAGAATGGCATCTCTGACTACAATTCCATGATCAATTACAAGTTACAAGGGACAATGGTTAAGCTGACTGGTCTGTAGTGTAAGTTGCACCTAGAATACATACTTCCAGCCCCAAGAAGATTTTAAAGACACCACCACAAAGCATTGTGTATAAGTTTGCAAAATGCCCTAATTTTGGTCCCCAATTTGTCTCGGTTCCCATAGACATTATGCACACAATCATGGCTTCATAGCCCGTTTATCGTTGGAGCTCTTAGGTTCTAGTTTTATCAATGAATAAATCAGTTATCAGTGTTCCTTTTTCTTATTTCTAATAACTTAAGAGCTAATTATAAAGGGACATTAAGTGGTGTTGACAATTTTAAATGTTTAAAAATTTACTTCAGAATTCAAGATGAACATTAAAAATTGCCATTATTGTTGTTTCTACTAACAAAAACACAGCAAAACTTGATTAAAACAATATCATCGCTATTTATTGAAAAACGCCCTCTATGCAAATATGGTTCGCGTTATGTATCACGCGTAATGCAGGGGGATACTGTCGGACGTAAAATGTTCGTTGCGGCTCTACGAGCATTTATGAATCGACGAAGAGGGCTGATTTTTCTTAATCCTTATAGGTGTAAGTTCATACATAATACAATTATAAAAATATACTAATCCCAGTTTTTATCATAATTGAGGGCGCAGCCTCCAACACACCTCTTAGTGCCCCTTTAAGATGAGAAGATACCAAGTTTGAATTTGTTCCAAAAAGGCGTTTTTGATTCACAGAATTGTTTGTGATTTGAAAACCCATTGAAACATTGGCAAATTCCCAAATATTGCCAAATTTCAGAAAACACATTTTGGTCTCTTATAAGTTAAAATCATTATAAAATAAGCTAAAGATTTGTATTTCAATTTGATGCCGAAACATCAAAGTATCACACAAACATTTTTAGCCACAACTCATCAGTGATGTTGGATGGTATTTTCAATGGGAATGTTAGTACTTTTCCACTATTTTGTAGAAACACTAATTGCTCAAGTTTGAATTTCCTCAGAAAAAATTACATGTTCAATTTGTACAAACAAGGTGTCATAAAAGGTAATGGACCTTTACGGCGTTACGCACATATTCTCCTGGCCACAGTCCCACATACGAGTGCACACTTCAATCAGCTGCGCGCGCATGCTTGAAAACTCACAAAATGCTGTGAACCAATCAGAGCCGTGAGGGTGAGGTCAACCGCATATGACGTGCGTCCATTACGTTTAGAAAATTTCTAGACTTAATTTCTCTAAAATTGATAATGAAAACTCACAAGAGAATTTAGGTCATCTGCTTAATTAATCAATTCCCAAAGTGTCATGGTCATAGCCAGGAATGTAGCTAGAAAAAAGCAGGCTAATTTTACAGAGTAAGTGTAGCGAATGAAATGCAATGGATCACGGCATATGGTCCGGAGGCCTGCTTAATAGTTTTTAGGTTTTTTAATGCAGGGTTCCTGCCACCTACTTTCTCATTTTAATAGGAAGTTAAGTGATTCTATCCATACCAAAAATTAATACCTAAAAAAAAAGGAAGTTGTTTTTTATTTTTAGTACCGGTCGGCCACATTTTCGTGTCGGTTGGCCGGCGTGAGTGCCGGCTACACCCGACCGGCGTGGCGACAACCCTGGTCATAGCACTTTCCCTCTTGTCTGTCAGAAATTCAACAGATGAACATTTAGGGTTATATACGGCATTCATATATTCTTGTTCATTGATTGGTACTATTTACGGCTCCGAAAAGTACTATTTACGGCGCAATAGTGCGTCGGTAGTTTCACGCGGCGTTGTACTCCGCGTGACGCGACAGGGAGCACCATTTGCACTGCCTTTGAATTGAACTTTTAAAACTTTTTAACTGATGAAGATAGGAACTTACCGGATGATTTTTGAATTTGAACTTTATGGAACTAGAAATATATGAATGACGTATATAAAACAAATGTATACTGCCTTTATTCGAGTCTCTGGATTAAAACTATGGTCCCTCGGTGACTGCAATAGTGCTATTTTGCTTCGGGGCTGCGCCCCTCAGCAAAATAGCACTAATTACAGTCACCTCGGGCCCATAGTTTTAACCAGAATCTCTCATGGCAGTATATATTTGTATAATATTGTTGGTGCATACAATTATAAGGGCTTGAAAACTGCATAAGGACGCTGTTCGTCAAGGTCAGCGTAATGTTGACGCGCCAACAAGATCCCAACAAAAGAATCTTTTTCATATTTGTTATGTACCCAACTGGAGGTTTCAAAATATAGATGTACTATGGGGAACATAGTAATCTTTTTACTGGGATTATTTTCTCGTCATTTAGATGATTTTTTACTACCGAACCGTAAGTGTAAGAAATTTTAAAATGTGGCTATAGGCCAAACAAAGAAGATAGTCTGTCTCAGAAACATTTTGCAAATAAGCTAAGTGCTGTGTGATTTTTTGTTTGTTGCTAATCCAAGCTTCAGAGACCTTTTTTTTTCTCTTTTTTTTTTAAATCCAAAAAATCCAAAAAATCCAAAAAAAAATCCAAAAAAGACAATAACAAAAAATTTAACTTGTTTTACAGTATACTTGGGCATGATATGGGTCACTCAAGGGGTCAGGTACATCCATGATCAGATACTGTTAAACACTATTAATTTTTTATTTTAAATAGTAAATAGTAAAAAAAGGAGCCTCCTAATGTATCACTGGTTGGGTTTTTTGAGGATCTGAGGACCCATGGTACACACTTACATGCACCATTGACCCTACATGTAGGCTCTGACTGTTAAAAGAATTCCAGAAAAGCAACAAGATTTAAAAAAATTAATTAGCCAAAATTGTGTATCAGGTATTCCAAATTGTATAAGGGGCAAGGCAAACGGCTCTGGGCGGTTTGGAAGATTCTAAACCAAACAATGTGTGCTTGATCAACAGGTTATTTAGCAAACATTGAAATATCCATTGACCCTGCCTGTGCTATATATAACTCTAGTTTTCTAATTGTGGACTATATTATCTACCAGATCGATGTTATCACAGCGCAATGTAGATAGTTGGAAAACCCTGCACTATTATAAAATCTCATCTACCAGATCGATGTTATCACAGCGCAATGTAGATAGTTGGAAAACCCTGCACTATTATAAAATCTCATTAAACTTTTTGTGTTTTTGCAAAAAAGTCAACAAAGGGTGAATGAGATCACCATCAGGCCCTTCAGCATGTGTAAAGTAATACTCTTTATGTATATGACCTTTGGGCAGTCTGCTTTAAACATTTTCAAGGGCCAAAATAACATAAAAACCTTGTAATTGTATTAGTGCTCTTACCACCTATGTTCAAGTAAGTAACACTTTCTATGGTCTTGAAGTCATTGAGCATGTTGAGGGGAATGGTGAACCTAGCCCCTCTCTTTAGTGCTCTTGCTGCCTGAACATGCGTAAAGTAAGTAACACTTCCTATGGTCTTGAAGTCATTGAGCATGTTGAGGGGAATGGTGAACCTAGCCCCTCTCTTTAGTGCTCTTGCTGCCTGAACATGCGTAAAGTAAGTAACACTTTCTATGGTCTTGAAGTCATTGAGCATGTTGAGGGGAATGGTGAACCTAGCCCCTCTCTTTAGTGCTCTTGCTGCCTGAACATGCGTAAAGTAAGTAACACTTCCTATGGTCTTGAAGTCATTGAGCATGTTGAGGGGAATGGTGAACCTAGCCCCTCTCTTTAGTGCTCTTGCTGCCTGAACATGCGTAAAGTAAGTAACACTTTCTATGGTCTTGAAGTCATTGAGCATGTTCAGGGGAATGGTGAACCTAGCCCCTCTCTTTAGTGCTCTTGCTGCCTGAACATGTGTAAAGTAAGTAACACTTCCTATGGTCTTGAAGTCATTGAGCATGTTCAGGGGAATGGAGAACCAGGGAAATCCTGCATGACACTGCAGTGTCACGTTCCTAGTGAAATGTTGCCCTGAAAGTTCTATTCAATAAACCAATATGATTTACTTCATCGATATGGATGTATAAAGTTTGTTGACCCATACAGTGTAGTGCTATTTTTCATGGATGTATTTTTCAAAATTTGTTAACTAAAACTCGCTGCCATTACACTGTTTATTACACCCCCCCCCCCCTCCCACACAAGTGGCTGTATGTATTACATACATGGCTTAGATTAAACATACATGAGATATTGCAATTCAGAACTGCCTTGCCCATCTGACTGACTGACTGCCAAACATTATAACTCTGAAAAACCCCAGTTTATTTCTCAATAGTCATAAGGGAACATTTTTATTTATAGAACTAATGTACAAACCTCACTAGTTATCTCTATAAACTGTATGTATAATCTGATTGTGATTGAACCAAAGAACATATTTGATAATAAAATGTCACAAAGTTTGTTGAACTTCAGCAGGTTCAATTCGAAATTTTATAAAATAGACCTACCCCAATATTTGTGTTTTGTGGGTGTCTATAAAGTGGGAGGTATTGAAAGAAATTGATTTTTGATTCCAATTTTACCAAAACAAGGTCTTCTAAAAAACTGGGTGGACAAGTGTCAAAAGGATGAGAAGACTTGGAATGGATCTGTTGACTTTTGTAGAAGTTATCGGCAAGAGGATCACTAGTGTGTTGTTTCTAGAAAAAATCACCGAGACGTTATGTGAGCGATATGTGGTAAAGTTTATGGGGAAAAAAAGAAGAAAAAAAGATCATAATTTATCATTTAATTTAAATTCCAATGTTTATTAATTACGAGAAAAACGTAATTTATGACAAATTCAAAAGTGCAACAAAATAACTTGGTTTTCCCGGGGCGCCAGGATAATTATTATTAATACTATAGGGCCTAATAGTCAATCGTTATGTAAAAATAAATCACAAACATCACAATCGTTATGTAAAAATAAATCACGAACATCACAACACAACACAACACTAACAGCCGAATCAAAAAAAGAAAATCGTGATAATTTATATTGATTGAACAAAAAAAGTAAAAAATATTAAACGATAAAACAAGGTCTTCTACTTCTAGTGTGTTGTTCCGGGAAGGAAATCACCGAGACGTTATGTGAGTTATTATATGTGGTGAAGTTATGGAAGAAAAAGTATTGAAAGAAAAAATATCATTATTTATAATTTAATTTAAATGCCAATGTTAATTACGAGAAAAACGTAATTTATGACAAATTTAAAAGTGCAACAAAATAACTTGGATTTCTCGGGGCGCGCACTGGGGACCGTTTCGCCATGAACAAGTTGTCTGAAATGAAAGCAACGTAGGCCTACATGCAATGCAAATGGTTTATCCACTCAATAAACTATACATGTAGTAGTACTAGTAGGTAGGCCTACTGCTAAATCGAAAATTAAAACCATTTTATCCAAAAATAGTATTTTTAAATCATCTGTATTGAAAAAAAGAATATGAAATGTGCAAACTAGAGTATTATTAATATGTTTATTTAATTTGAGAGTAAAAAAAGTAATATTAAAATGTTTAAACAAACCGCTTCCAAGCGGAGTCGAACTCTGGATTCCCGCGTGATAGGTAAGACTATTGACCACTACACCACGGCCTCTTCGTATCAAACACTGTTGTTCCAACAATAAAGTATTGTTGATATTGTCTCAGGACTGCTAATCGAAAATTGCTATTTATTATTATTTAAAGGCTACATTGTCAATTAGAACACCATTTTATTTACGGTAATAGACACCTTTTAATTTAAAATATAATAAAAATATTAATTTCGCACTGAATAACTGAATTTGGAGGTATTTTCGGTTTTATTACGACCCAACTGGTCTCTATGGTGGCCAAGTTAACTTGTCCACCAAAAATCATTGACTAGTTGCTGCAACGTGGTCAGATTTATCTATACACCTTTTTGTTACAATCATAGACAGGGCATAACTAGAGGGGGCATTCCCCCCTCCCAGAAGGCTTGCCCCCCCCCCCCCCCCCCCTGATAAGGCAACAAAAAATGTTATGTTGTCCTCGACCGCCCGCTCGTCAGATTTATTTCGAAAACATTTGACTTGATTTCACTTATGAGTCTAGTACAGTGCTGTACTTTAATATTCTGTATTCTTAAGTTTTTATGTCCAAACAATAATAACCTTGAATCTCCATACTGCCCTTCAGCATGGATAAAGTAATACTTTGCCCAAACCTTTGGGCAGTGGGCTATAAACATGTTCAAGGGCCAAAAACACATATATCAAAACTTTGTAAGTGCTCTTGCCCCTGAATGTAAAGCAACACTTTCTATGCATAACCATTGGGCAGTTGTATACATTCTGAGGGGCCATAACGTAGCTTTTCTTCAGAATGAGTTTCCAAGTCCAAAAACTTAAAATACTGTTTGTATTAAAGAATAGAGCAAAGGTGTTGACTGTTGTTCTTAGCTTTTTAAGGACAATCAAACAGTTTGTAAGCCTTTTGTTTTTAGTGTTTTTATAAATCATTCAAACGATCAGCTGTTTTGCTACCTAGGTCAGATAGGGTAATATAAATTTGGAGTCAACAAACTTTTTGGAGAACATTCTTTACCTTACCATTGACAGTAGAAAAAAGTGCTAGCGTAACTGCTGAATGCAATGCACAACTGGTCTAGGTTTAGGAGGGCTGGGACTTTCTGGAAATCTGCATCCGGGACTTGATTTAATCGTTATGGGCGGGACTCAGGATTCCCGAATTTCTCCAAACATACTCTGGGTTGATTGTTAGGACGCCATCTTTTGTCAAAATTGTGTCAAACGTGTTTCAAAATGGCGGCACAGCAAACATGGAAGTAAACATTTGTGGCGAAAGTTTTAGCCAGCATAAGAGGCGAAAATGGGGGAAATGCACAGATTTGACTAAATAAGCCCATTTCAAGTGAATCAACCACTATAGATTTGCATTAAATAAGAGTGATTTTTAGCTGACAATTTTATATGTTTAGTCAGCTTAGACAAAAATGTTGAATTCAGGAAGCTCCGTCCCGGGGTATTTGGAGGGACATTTTGCTTTTCCAAATAAAGAAATACATAAGAAATGCAGGGAAACCTTGCTTTCTTTCTGGGAAATTTTGTTTGCTTCCCGGGAAAAATATTTTTTCCATCCCTGCTCGCTCCCACCCTTAGTCGAGGTACACATCTTGCTTTAACCCTCCTTTAGTACAACAATTCACTACAGCAATCTATCTAAGCATTTATCACAATCAGGCCAAAAAATAAAGTTTACTTGCCCTATAACCCTAACCCTACTACGTATCACAGAAACAACACAACAGCACCACTTGGCTTGCGCGCGCACAAGTTCTATCTCATGTAGCACTAAATATGGGTATATATGGTTCCCGATTTTTTAGCCTGTGAAGCCTTCCCCCCTTGGCTGAGTGGTGTTATATCTCGCCTGTCACACGGCCGACCCGGGTTCAATTACCGGGGCCGGCGGACATAATTTTACGCATTTTCTATTTAACCCCCCTCCCCCTGTTCTTCGTTCCATCCCCACTGCCACGTTCTAGGGTAAGGGTTAAAGGAATTTTAATGTGATCTTTGTCAAAATTGTACACACTTATTTTTCTCTCTGATAATGAAGTTTGACTATCAGAAAAGACATTCCCGGACTCATAAATCGATCTTGACAGTATTTTCCGTAGAAAAATCTCATAACTTTACTAAATCACAATGAAAATGTCAACAATTTTTTTAATTTTCATCATAAAAAAGCATTCCATACTGTTGTGTTCACTTATGTACATTTGCGAATGTAGCCGGAAACACAGTAAACGGCGTAGCTATAACCCTGGTCACCATACACCAATTTGTATGTTGGTCTTGCCAGCTGATGTTAACAACACAGCACAATAGCTACACTAGTTACAATAATAGTTACAATAGTTACAATAGTCACAACTCGCCTCACAACTCGCCCCACAACTCGCCGCACAACTCGCTCCACAACTCTCCCAAGTACAACTCTCCGTCTCACAACTCACTACTTAGCCAAACCCCCTACTTTCCTATAAAATCAACACAATGGAACTAATTCATATCTTTTTGTTTGGTATTTTATTAATTTCTTTTTCAGATTATCAGTAACATACGTCAACAGAGACGGTGTCAGCAGCACAGTTAAAACAGAAGTCGGACAAAACTTACTAGATGTTGCAATAGATAATGACCTTGATATAGAAGGATTTGGTAGGTATAATCGTATTGACTGCCTAGGAAGGGCAAGGTATACAAATATTGACTGCAATGAGTTGCATGGTTCTCCCGAAATTGTGACCCGAATGAAAGTAGTCAATATTTGATTTGTATACTAAACATAGACGATGTCATATGTAACGTCACAGCAGACATGCAAACAAAAAATTGCCTGTAGGTGTGCGCATAAATTGTCTGCCGGTATGCGCGCGTATACGAAGGGGGTACACGTCCATTATAAACTATATGCTAAACCAAACCAGTCATCTGTAACAGGATCTGTAACAATAGTTTGAGTCAATGCAACAGTCAATGCATGAATACTTAACATTGTTGATCAACAAGAGGTGACGGTCTATAGATTTCTCTAATTTCATTGGTTAAAATAACATTTTAAATATTTAATTACCAAGGTTCCATGAAGGTTCACAAATGATTGACAACATCAATACTCTTTGACGAATTAAGAAAATAGCGCTGTAGGGCCTAGACCAAACTTAATAGCAACAAGCAATTTCCGGAAAAAGTGTACTTTAGGTCCAAGATACTGGTATTCAATACTGGAACATAAAAATTGCCAGTATCAGTCGATACTGGTACGATTGTTAGCATCCTGTAATAACTTGTGCTACCCCAAAGTGTTATGTGTCCTCTTTTAAAGGGCAGACGACGCTGGACACAGGCGTATTCACGAATACTCAGGTAAAAATATGCGAACGAGGTTACGTGATCAAGTGAATGGGACGAACGCTTAACAACGGTTTAAATTCAAAAATTGATACTGACACTGCGGATGGTTAGCCATCCACAGTGGTTTTAGGATGAAATAATTTAGTTCCAACGTGTGATGAATTTTATGGGGTCATATAATCAAAATCCATTGTTACATTGAAACCAACAGAAATTCAAAATTAACGACCGTTTGTGTCCACCGTCGTCTGTTAAAGGGAGAGATATAGGAGTGCGACCTCAATTTTCCTGGAAATCAGGTTTTATGTACGTAATACTTTGGTATAATACTAACTACCATCTGAAACCGTTTACCCTAATTCGCCGTCTATCGTGTAAAATGTCATGATTTGGTAATTTCACTGTAGATTACATCGAAGTTATCAGCACCAATCACCATATAAATTGCTTCAACCAAATTTCTATCTAGCGCCAACATTCAACCGTTTTCCCATAAATTATTACACTCTAGGGCTCCTACGAACCTTATCTATTGAAACAATTCATTTTTTCCAAATTTCATTTATCACGGCAATCTCTCAATGGCCCTTTAAATTAGATATGTCCCATCAGCACCTTCATTTCAAAAACCAACCCTGGTTATCATGCACTACCAAATATGCCTAAAAATACTATATTACAAAAATAGCTAGCGAGATAAGTGATCTATTTTTGTAAAGTGGGAGTAACTTCAAATTTAAGGTCACTTATGAAATGTTGATATTAATTATTTATAGTATCAGATGCTTGTTTGCGCTTCTAGTTTTACAAACAAAATATTTGACCTCTGTTATTTATTTATTTATAACAATAGGCTGAAGAGCCAGGACAAACCCAATAGTGAACAAGCACTAAATTAAAGGGATGCCGGAAGAATAAGCTGTACAGACACAGACCGGGATGATCCCCTACTCTTTACGAAGGAGTCTGTGACCTTTTAACGTGCTCGGGGATACTGTTACTGTTGCAGTATAGCTATAAAGTTTGATAGGGCGACAAAAAACTAACCTTGTTGTACTGGCGGACGGACCTGTCAAGTAAGATTGGTCGGACAATTTTTTTTAACTTTTCAAATTTTTAACTAAAATGTTACAAAAATTTGCAAAAATCAGGATTTTTTTAAAAAAAGTTTGAAAAAATGTTGACATTTTTTCGGCCAAAAAATGGCTGATTTTACATGATTTGAGAAAATGTCTCTAAGAAAAGACAATTCTTCAAAAACGTAAAAAATGTGTCAGTCGAGCCTGTAAAACAGGGGGCAGGGGGTTCTCCTCCCCTTAGCTCCAAATTGGTATAGCCTCCTTTATCTACAGCAGCGAATTAATACAGAAGGGTGTACATGTACATGTAGGCACACAAAAACACAACAAACGCTATAATAGCGTATTGTGCATCAAATGTGTGACGCATGCATTTGGCCATAATTGCATGCGTATGGCCCATATCATGAGCGTTTGCTTGGATAATTGTTGCAAGCAGAGAGATAAGAAACTTTCATTTATTGCCATTTTGGAACTGATTGAACTATATTGTATTATATCAATCGGTTCGGAAAAAGCGCCCTTTCAGAAACTGGCATAAGTAGCATTTTGGTCGGAAAACATGTTTTAGTTTGCCTGGATGCCAATAACTTAACACGTAACTCCCTCACCATTCCCCCTCCCCCGGGGATCGTCAACAAATCTATTTAATAATGTAATGAATGGTGATAGAAGCAGGATAAACACTGTTCAGATAGGCATTACAGGAAGCAGTGTGTATTAGCATCAAGTAGCGATATCAGGGCAGGACTTTGACACCTTGGCTCCTTGTTTCACATGCAGGACATGTTTACCTACTAATTATCTACTGGCATTTAATATGACCCAAATGTGGGATATTTGTGGGCTTTCATATCAATTTGCCAGTTTATTTACTTAGGCCAATTAAAGAAGAAGGTCCGTCTCAGAAACATTGTGCAAAAAAGCTAAGTGCTGTGCAATTTTTTTTTTTGATTTTTTTTTAGAAAATAGGCTATGAGGTTTGCAATTTTTTTTTTGGCTTTCAGAGAACTTTGTTATAACTTTTTTTTTTTAAATTAAAAAATCAAAACAAAAAAAAAAATCAAAAAAAAAAAATCAAAAAAAAAAGAAGTTTTTTAGCCCCCAGCACATAGACCTACGCGCCATAGCTCATTTCACATACCAATGCGGGCGGGCTTCTGAGACAGACCTTCTTTGTTTGGCCTTATGTATGAACTTACACCTTGTACATATGTAGTTCGAACGTTAGCATTATCTCTCTGTAGAACAATGATTACCCACATTGTGAAGTTAATTTGAAACCTCTTTTTTTGTGTAATTTAGGTCTCTGATTTCACATCTTTTCATTTAGGGGCTTTTGTCTTTCAAAATGAAAATTGAGAATTTATTTTCATGCGAAAGTGTGTTATGTATGCTTCATGCTTTTCATCAATATCTTCAAATGTATACTACCAACAAAACATGGAATGGAAAGAAAGTCATATAGTCAAAAATGAAAAAGAATATGATGGAGTGAATCGTAGTGCTGAGGAGAGTTGGGATGATTTCAGGTGGTAGTTTATATGTATGTAAGCATTACATAGACTGTAAACGTGGACATTTTCACACTACATTAATTTTCGCGCTTCATGTTCATGTAATGAACTTTCAAATCGCGAATTTAAAAACAAGCCAAATGGCTGAAAGTCCGCAAAGCGTTAACATTTATTTGCACAAAAATGACCTCTTTTACAGTAAACTAAGGGCCAAAGTTTTCCGCTATCGCGGAATTGAGGTTAAACGCGGAAAACGACAATTTGATGAAAAGGGGGGAAAATGCACAAAAAACGTCCAAAACACAACATTTATAGATAGTCTTGAATAAAACAATATAAATATTAAAAAACGATATGTAATAAAACCTAAAAATTATGTGTTTTTCTGTAAAGTATGTTTATTTTGGTTTTATAGATCGTAAATTTTAAGCTTTCTTGGGGAAAATTACATCACAGAAAAATGGCAAAATTTACAAAGCGAAAAACATGGAATTCGACAATTACAAAGCGGTAAACTTTGGCCCTTACAGTAAACCTTTAACTTCTATTTTATGTGCTATTGTTTTCCCATGTGCAGGTGCCTGTGAAGGTACATTAGCTTGCTCAACTTGTCACCTAATCTTCAGTCAGAACTATTACGATATGTTACCAAAGCCTTCCGATGAAGAACTTGATATGTTAGATTTAGCATACGCACTTGAAGAAACGTAAGTATATAATATTGTCTTAGTCAGAACTATTACGATATGTTACCAAAGCCTTCTGATGAAGAACTTGATATGTTAGATTTAGCATACGCACTTGAAGAAACGTAAGTATATAATATTGTCTTAGTCAGAACTATTACGATATGTTACCAAAGCCTTCCGATGAAGAACTTGATATGTTAGATTATATAAGTATATAATAATTGTGACCCGTCACATCAAAATGGACATGTTGGTGGCATGAGCCAATTCTGAGTTATTGTCATGACTTGGAAGAACACATTTTAAGCTTGAAAATGATACCATGTTGAAGGTGATTGGACTTTTTAATCACAAGATATGAGTTGAAGAAGCATATATTTTTCTATTATTTTCTTTATATTTCACCAAATATATTGGCCTCTATCTCAAAACTGTGTTGCCGACAACATGTCCTTTTTGACGCGACTGGTCACATATTGTCTCAGCTTACCTTAACCCTTAGAACCCGAAAAGTCGGAAAACGGGCTTCCCCGTGAAAGTGATATAACCCGAAAAGTCGGAAATCCGACTTTAACATGTGAAGGATTGATCATAATTGACTTTGAGTGGTCATATGACTTTCAAGTCACATGATGTTCACCTAAACATCCAAAACAAATTCTGCTAAATTCACAACTACCTGACATTGTCCAAAGATACCCAAGCACTTGAAATCATCTTATTTTGTCCAAAAGTCACCCGGTTATCCAAAACCACCCCCAATATACTGTACACATGTTCAGGATACTTGCGAGTGAATGGGATCATGTAATAGATTGGTATGAACCCGAAAATAAGACATTCAATATTATTATTATTATTTATATAACAGACTGTTTCGAAGTTAGCCCGAACTGACCTTCTCTGACAAAAAATATTTTGATTTTAAACTTATTTTTGCTATAAATGAGGCTTTAAAAAATCTTCTACCATATAATATATTCCATCTGCTTCCTCTTGTCAAATGAACCGACAGTGTCAATCTCAACCGACATGACAGTCAATATTGGGGTGGGAGTGGGGTGATCGCCCCCCTCTGGCTACGCCACTGTTCAGCATAAATGTTTAAAATAATACTTCCTGTGTATAGCCGTAATAGGAGTCTGCTTTAAACATGTTCAAGGGCCTAAAGCATATTAAAACATTGTACATAAGTGATCTTGCCCTGCTTAACAGTTTTGGCAGTTTTGCTTTATATGTATGCTGAAGGGCCGAAAAACATGCAAGGTTTTGACAGAATAGCGATGATATACAAATACACCTTAACCCTAATATGATGTAGTACTATGCTTAAAATCATTGATACATTTAAAAAAGTAAGCAACATTGGATGCAAAATATATGAATTGTATAGACGATGTCACCTGTAACGTCACAGCAGCCAAGCACAAAAGCTTGCTTGCCGGTGTGCGCACAAATTGCCTGCCAAACAAAAGCTTGCCTGTCGATTTCTAGCCGCTTACGGGGTTAAAATGAGTGTTCAATTTCTCTAATAAAGGATCATACAAAATATGATCCAATTACTTATTTTTCTATTTGAATTCTTGTGCAATTATTTGTTGAGGTCAAGACTTGGATGCAAAACATTATCTAATTATTATTCTTTCTTCTAATTGACTTTGTTTCTTCAGGTCAAGACTTGGATGCCAATGTATTCTGACAAAAGAAATGAACGGACTGACGGCTAGGGTTCCAGAAGGCGTACACGATGCTAGAGAGGCTTAATCTATGTATTATATATGTATAAAACTGCAGGCCTTGAAATTCACTAAAGAGACTAATGTACAGGCTAAGGTGCATATATCTTATCCCGTCCGCAACTTGGGGCCCAGGACTACAAGTATATATATTTTGACACCGCTGAAACGATATTCATAAACAAATGTATGTCAAAACTCTCAGGGGGTTGGTGGTTGGGGAAGTAAAAAACAAGGATGACAATTGGCTAAAACAATAAATATGGGATATCCTACATTTTTAAACTATTTTGTCAGTGTTATTGCGCTTTATTCCGTTTTGGGTTCCAAGACGGAATAAATCTAATTGTGGTCCTGGGGCACAAGTTGCGAAGTGGTCCTGGGGCACAAGTTGCGAAAAGTTTTGTGACATTTTGGAACCGTCGTCTACAGATGTCTGCTGTGTGGAAAGGGTTAATAATGATGGGATGGTAGCTTTCTGTTTGTGTATCAGACAGGCAAAGGTTTGAACAGCCTGAAACCCCATTTGTTGAATGTCAGTGCATGTCTGGACATCATGATATCCCATATATGATCCCATATGGCGATTCATAAGGTTCAGGTGTTTACTATAGCCTTGTCCTTCATGGCTTAACTCCTATCAGGCATTATAATTTAACACAATTACCATCTTTCACCAGGGAGTTCAGATTTCAAATGGAGTAACCCATGCAGGTCACCCCATTTGGAACAGGTAGCATTGACTAGTAGGCCTACTGTTGATGTCTGCACAGCCCCAAACACCAAGTAGGACTAAAATGGGATATTGTGGGGTTTGGGTGTGTTAGGGCTTAAGGTCTTGAAATTCCACGGAGCTGAGGCATGATGATGGACCACACCTTTCTGCCGGGACTAATCCAATTTTATAAAGCGTACTTCACCACTAATGGCTTTGGTGCCCTCTCTCAGTGGCCTAAAAATGGTTCTGGAATATGATGTGATGTAATATTTTGGTTCTACCTTTTGAGTAAGCTATCACAAATTAGTCTAGTGCAAAGACTTCTATTGTATGGGTAAAACAGGTAAAATATGTACAGGTTTATTATGTAATACACAGAGACTATGGGCTACCGGTACCCTACCTCTTTTGTAGGATTGAATTCGCTACATTGGCACCGACAGCTTAGTTGGTCTAGTGGTATGACATATACGCTTTGGGACAGAAAAGGTTTTGATCCCAGTATCATCAGATTTTAATGTAAAACTTTCGCTTTCAATAAATTTATTTTCTTCAAAATGAGGACAAAGTTTCGAAGTCCGAATACTTACAACTAGGCTAATTTGTGATAGCTTACTCAGGTAACACTTGAATTTCAAGATCTGTAAAACTAAGTAATTTCTACTGTATGTATATATCTATGCAAAATAGGCTATTCCAGTAATTGATGGCATTCCTTGTGTAAACACCAGCATACAGACCCTTTTTATTTGCCCTTAATCTGTGTAGTGATGTCATTGTGTATTTATGATGGGCGGTCATCTAGTTTTGTCTGCACACTTTGCCACCAAATAACCCAGGATTCATAGCAAGGTGAAGCAGGCAAAGTGATTCATTCTCAAAAACTCCCGGTATGGATCTACGGCACATAATCTCCTGGCCACAGTTCGTCATACGTGGGCGCACTTCGATCAGGCTGCGCACGCATGCTTGAACTCACAAAATACTGCCAACCAACAACACCAAAGCACCTGATTGGTCAAATTTAAACTGAAGCCTTTTTAACGATCGTCACGCTGCGCCGTATCCACCAACGCAGTGGTCCCGCTGCGCCGTAACCACCGACGCAGTGGGGCCTGATGGTGCGTGAATAAGCTCACGAGTTTACCAGTTCTCACGTTTGAGCACCAACCAATCAGAGCCGTGAGGTCGAGATGACGTAGTGCGCACCACGGATGACCGTTGCACCGTTTTGAAATGAGGTTGAGCTCACGTACTTTACGCGAGCTCAACCTCATGTGTGGGTCCATTATCTGTACAGAATATATTGGTTTTTATATGTAATGTTGTTTTGCTGAATCGTTATATATATAGTTGTATATTGTGTGTGTGTGCTTTTGTATTTGCAAATTCAGATGTCGTTTAGGAAATAGGTAGTAAACATGCAAGGAAAATGTATCTTAATACCATTCCAGCTTCAGGAACTAACCAAAGAATTGATCAAGTCTCGTTACCCCTACTGCGCGTGGTCTATATCGACCAAATACAATGCCTAATTATAGTCACGGTCTTAATACTATGAACATAATTCAAGCTGTTTCATGCGAGCGTGTTTTGTTGCTGTTCGCGGTCCAGCGAAGTTGCGTCCAGATCATAAATGCCCAAACAACAATGCATGCGTGTTACGATTGCCCAATCAGGACGCGCAGTCATTTTTGAAAGTGCCCGGTATGCACTTCCAAGTTTACGCATGTAGACATGCATGCACATACGCACTCATTGTTGGAATTATGTCCATATTATTGTGATGCTTACTTATAGAGAGGCCTAGGAGGTGACGTAGTTTACTGGAATCATAATGGACTACTAAACTTTGTTCACCAAAACTATAACAAGCTCAAAATCCCATTTCATTCATGCAAGTTTACATCCCTTTCAAAAATCCCTCAAGTGTCAATTCAAAGAATAAACCGAATGGCTCTTCTCAGCATCTGGTACTTGAAGAGTATGTATAACACTTTCCACGCGGCAGACGACATTCCAAAATTTCACAAAATGTTTCAAAAATGTCGACATTATTAAATTTAATTATCATATTTGGAATCACCATGAGAAATGCAATGAAATAAGTACAAACATGCTTACTGGTTGAGTAATCCTTGAGATAGACTTTAAAAAATGGGAAAGATTTCTGAAAAATTTGTTTTTGTTTGGTAAAACCAATAGCCGCATGGAAGGTGTTAACCAGGAAAGTTTCTGGTTGAACCCTTGATATCCCCCTTGCATTACCCTTTCTACATCATTATCATCATCATCGGTCATCCTTGGATGGAACAATGGAAGCAGCTTAGTTGCCTCCATCATTCTTTCTTGGCTATTTGTTTACTCCATTGGTTCACCACACCTAGTGGAGGTATGTATAGGAATACATATTATATGTGTGTGTACAGACGCAGACCAGGATGATCCCCTACTCTTTACGAAGGGGTCTGACCTTTCAACGAGCTCGGGTTCTAGCTCTTCCGATACACAGGACCAATATTTCTATGCGACTTCCGAACCATGGTGCGCCAATGTACATGCCTACTTCAGTCTGCACGGTCTGAAGGAGGCATGGGGACGAGGCTGTGTTGGTGTATCGTATTGAACTCACGCTCAAACGATCCACCAACAGAACTACGTTGCGCAGCAGTATTACGATGCTCTAACCGACTGCGCCACCTCGCCCAGTTACAGACAATAGGAATACCACCTATTTACCAAAATCCATACTGTATTCATAATCCCATGTAGAGCATAATATAATTCAAATAATTTATGTTTATATTGTAAAAGTTTCAGGATCGATATTCTCATGTATTTTAATTATTTATCATTGATTGTTTGCTTTTTGTAGGCAATGCTGTCATAAACAGTGTCATATTATGGGACTTCGGTCACCGGGCATTTTTTTTTAGAAAGGGCATTTTATTTTTGGGAGGGGTACTTTGTTGTAAAATTGTACAAAATAGCCCTCACAAGAAAATCAAATAAGTTTATGTCTGATTTTAAAGAGCTGGTGTATATATGCATATTTAGAGAAATTTTCCAAATAACTTATATTCTGAGCGTATAGGTCGGAGCGGACCTACGTCATGCCGGTGAAAATAATCAAATGCCAGTGAAAACAACTTGCGCAGATCAATCAATTAAGGCAACCGCACATTGCAAATCAAGTGCATAACACTCAGTTCAGATAAACCTTTGCATGAAAATAAACCCTCAATTTTTAAATACATGATTCACCTTTTGATGTGACTGATCACATTAGTAAACGTTCGTCTTCACTTTGTTATTGATCCATTGGCGGCATATATAGAGTAGTGTTTGTTTGAATAATAGATGATATGTATATTATATATGTTTACGCTCTGCCGTTTCGGCATTGAGCACTTTATTCAAAAGATAGTCTAACCATAAAATATTGTCGATATTCATGATTTTTGTTGTTGATGCATATATGTGACCAGTCACGTCAAAAAGGACATGTTGTCGGCAAACACAGTTTTGAGATAGAGGCCACTATATTTGATGAAATATAAGGAAAATAATAGAAACAAATATGCTTCTTCAAATCACATCTTGTGATTACAAAGTCCTATCAACTCGCAATTGACTCAGGCCTCCAACATGTCCATTTTGATGTGACGGGTCACATATATGCTCCTGACGGACCTGACCTTTTATCAGTTGAGTACTTTCTGGCTATCTCTGAGCTTAGGCCGATTCTGGAATTTGGTGGCAAAAACACCATGGATTGTACATTGATACGATCCAACCTATTTTCCACCATCCTGTCATTTGACAATTGCCTTATCAATATTATGAAACTCAAGAATAATGACTCCTTTTCTGGAAGGTCTATACTTCTGAATTTTTATATTATATTATATGTTATATATTGATTTTTAACATCATATTGTACAAGCAAGTAATTTGCCTGCAATAGGTAGGTAAGCAGAAATCATGTTTTATGTTCAGAAATGTCAATTTGAATGAAATCCTGTGCCTTGAGTAATGTACACAGTTCAACAAAAATAAGTTCCCCTTTAGATTATGACTGATATTTTTAAAATGAGTTACTCTCTCGAAATGATTTTTGGCACACATGTACGTGTTCACTGCAGTAACACTAGAACGGGGCTATAACTACGCAGGTGTTGTTATGCTTGAATGAGCACACATTGAATGGAGGAATACCTCATTTTATAAGTTGCTAAAAGTTCAATATCGCGTGTTCCTCCAGTCAATGTGTGCTCATTCAAGCATTGTGGTGTTCAAGCAAAGACCCTGGTTCAAGCTGCTTAACCATCCTCCTTCAATACATCATTTAGCAACTTTTGAATTGAGGTAGTCCTCCATTCAATCTGTGCTCAATCAAGCATTACAACACCTGCGTAATTATAGCACTGTTCTAGTGTTGCTGTGAACACATACATTATGTGTGCCAAAAATCGTTTCGATGGAGTAACTCATTTTAAAAATATCAGGTATAATCTAAAGGGGAACTTATTTTTGTTGAACTGTGTATTTAAAGGCCTGTATTCTCGTACATATTTAAACACGGTTTTAAGCTGAACACATGTTTGACTTTAAACACATAGTTTAACTAATAGACAAAATTCTTGAAACTTTAAACATGGGTATGGGGGATAGTTTAACACATGTTTAACTTATATACAAACTGTATTCCTTGAATGATTACTCAACCGTTCTCAGTGCAATCTGATATGTAGGTTGTGTAGTCTTAAAAATACACATCCATTTGAGGACTTCAGTCGTTTTCCATTGTAACCTATTTGGGCCACAATGAATGGAATACAATGAACACACACCCACTCTGGGGACGAGATTCACAGAGTTAAGAAAAACATGTTTTGTTAAACATGTCGTTTCAAAGATAAACTTACGTTTAATTCAGACACAAAGCTTAGTTGTGACCCACAAAATGAGTGTAAAGCCGAGGCGAAGATGTTGCTGAATTGAGCTAGGATAGCATGTTATTGATTTTTGCCGTTTGTTGTTAGTATGGACCAAGCCCTTCTATTTATAGCAGCATGGCTGGTAATAAATACTCTTCAAATAAGTATACGTAGATACTGCTATTTTAGAATTCCCCTATAATAGAAGGGACCATGGGTCCATACCAACAACAATTTAAACGGCAAATCAATAACATGCTATGCTGCCTCAATTCAGCAGCATCTACGCCTCGACTTTACGCCTATTTTGTGGGAGCAGGAGCAAGTCATAGCTTTAAGTTAAAACCGTGTTTAGTACAAGAATACGGCCCAATGTGTTTAATAACGACCACAAAAAGCAAGTCCACACTAGTTGGAAATGTTAAAATATGTATTTGATTGTACAACATAATTGATAGATTTTTTAGGACTGTTGGTTGATACTCTGTATGCTTACAAAAACAGTGAATTGCTCAATTTGAAAATGACTGATGCCGTTAACCCTAACCGCACTGAATCTCACTAAATCTCACTGCCAGAAACTATCTCCAGGCACGTGCTGCTGCATTGCCGCGATGACGTCACCTACCGCGGGCATATGTGGCCACGGAGTTTGTGGCCGCATGTGACCTAGGGAGTTAGCTCAGTCGGTAGGGGGACAGATTTGGGTGCGGATGGTCCGGCGATCGAATCCCGGGGGGTGCTGGGTGATTTTTCGGGTCCAAAAAATAGCACTTTTTCCCCCCTCCCCCCGATACGCACAAAAAACTAGCTTTACTGGTTAGGGTTAATAAATGTCAATTTTTGATGTGCAATAACCCTAACCGCACTGAATCTCACTAAATCTCACTGCCAGAAACTATCTCCAGGCACGTGCTGCTGCATTGCCGCGATGACGTCACCTACCGCGGGCATATGTGGCCACGGAGTTTGTGGCCGCATGTGACCTAGGGAGTTAGCTCAGTCGGTAGGGGGACAGATTTGGGTGCGGATGGTCCGGCGATCGAATCCCGGGGGGTGCTGGGTGATTTTTTGGGTCCAAAAAATAGCACTTTTCCCCCCCTCCCCCCGATACGCACAAAAAACTAGCTTTACTGGTTAGGGTTAAAGAGTCAAATATAGCAATGGGAAGAAAAAAACACATTTTCTTCTACGGGCTCGACCAACCCATTTGTTTCAAATGTTGATTTTGTTTCCAGAAAATTACAAATTTTTGAACTGTTTGATTTTTGAGAGGTCCATTTGCCCGTAGAACATGGTGTGTGTTTTTTGTTGCCCAAAACCAAACAATAAGTAGATCATATAGAACCAATATATTTTCATCAAATTGAATTGTTTCAAGTAATAAAACAAAAACAAAATGTATGATGTTTGGTGCAATAAAACATTAAACAATATAATTATTGTGTGTGGTCTCATCATGTAAGGGGTTGTCCATGATTTTCGCCATTTACAGTTATATACAAAGCGTAGGTAACAGGGGGAGGGGGTAAAAACATACCCTAAGCGTACGTAACTTAAATGGCGATCTTGAGAGGCGTTTTTTTATCAAGCCATGAAATCTTTGCCATTTATTTTGTACGTAACTCGAGGGGGGAGGGGGTAAAAATTTACGTTGCTACTTTCGGGAAATTGTGCTCCCGGGACTCACTTGAATTTTGTTGGCAGGACTCGGGCCTCCCCAAATTGTGTCAGACTTTTCCCAAGATGGTGACCCGGCACTGAAGTGAAAACCTGCAGTGAAAATCACATTTTAGCAAGCATAAGAGTAAAATAATGCATAGATTTGACTGAATAAACCAATTTCAAGTTAATCTCCACTATAAATTTGCATCAAATAAGAGGGACTTTGCTGACATGTTTATTTTTTAAGTAAGCTCATAATTTTGAGGGTAATATATATATATGCTACAGTGACCAGCACTGCTTTCCAAGCAGGCCCTTATTTGGATTTGCAACCATTGAGTCACAAGTCATATCGCTCAAGTCATTTCAATGTAATTTGGGTCAAGTCATTGAATTAAGGGCAAGTCATTGTAAAAATGTCAAGTCAAGTCACAAGTTGAAATTGATACATTTGAATGGATGTGCAGGAACCATCTTTGACTGATCAATTAGAGGTCGCACCATTAAATAGAGTTCCATAGGGATATGTACAAAAACACTGATAAAAAACTCTGTTTTACCACTAAATTGCGAAATTGGGCCCTGCAGTGTCATTTTTTCTTAAAGATGATTACATTTCCCCACCAAAAAGTGAAAAGGTAGGCGAGCCTGTTTGATTTTCCAAAATCTGCCCATGGAGTCGACTACCTCTCTGACGAGCTTGGAAATGTCGCCGTAATCGCCAATGTTTCCAGTAAAAAGCACAAATTTGAAAGAGTTCTCAAAATTTACCTAGATGATATTCACAGTTTATAGTCAGGGTGCATGTAGGCGATGTCCCATTAATCATAATTAATCAAAAATCATAGGCATGTACGCAATTGTATTACTGTCAAGTCTTTTAATTGAGGATTTTGTGATGCATACTTTCCGATTTTAGTTTTAAACACCGTCCTTAAGGGTAGGGGATACCCCATTTAGTGTAGGGGATACCCCATTTAGTGTAGTGCACCCTTTAGGGGTCGTTTCCATATACTCTATCACAGCTTTCCCCAGCTTTACAGGGGAAAGCCCAATATTCCAAGGCGTGTGAATTAAAACGCAGTGGAATACTGAGCTTTCCCCAGTAAAGCTGGGAAAGCTGTGATACAGTACAGGGTGAATCAAAAAACATAGTGCAAGAATTGAAATGGCCATTTGACCTTGATGCGTGCATTGAACCATGGAATATGTTATCTGTATAATTCATTATTAATCAAGTTTATCCTCCCAAAATATGAAAGAAATCGGCTGATATATAAGCAAATTGTGATAAGTTTTGTAAGCCCACTGCGTTTTTAGCCATTCCAATGGGATTTACACACAGTAAATTGTTTTTGCTAAAATGGTTATTATAATCACATCAATTGTCAAAATGTTCCTGAAATATTAATTCTGGGATAAGCAGTTAATCCTCTGATACCAAAGTTTCAAGTGAAAAGACAAATCTGAATACCTGCATCAGTGACTGGAGATGCTGCATCACCAGTCAGCCTTTTATCTATCTCATAGTTTTTATTAAAGCAACTCACTGCAGTGCAGATTGTTTAAGGTAAGGCATGGTAAAAGTGCGCCAAATGGCACTCCACCTTCAAGAAGTGGAGGCACATGTCAGAACCGAAGTGACATCCCTGCACTGCAACGGTGCTCCAAATCATCATGCTGCAGTTATATTCATGTCTTAACTGTGTAAATCCCATTGGAATGGCGAAAACGTGTCACAGTTTGCTATTTTTCTGTCGATTACTTTAATTTTAGGGAGGATAAACTAGATTAACAGCGCTTTATACAAACAACAGAAATTCTATGGTTCAATGAACGCATCAAGGTCAAATGATCGTTTCAAATTGTGCACAATGATTTTTTTATTCACCCTGTATATGGAAACAACCCCTTACACACACCAGCAATTGCTTCTGGATTTATCAGAAGGTAAACAAAACATTATGGACACGTTCAGCATATGATCACTCCCTAAAGTTGCAATTGTTGGCACCATAAATAGTTATAGGCCCAGGGGTAGACAGGAAGCAGGAAGGCACAAGACAGAAACCAATGTCGCAAAGTCTTGCAGAGGATGGCATTACACAAACCAAGTTGGAGTGGATGCCAAAAACTAGAGTAAGTAAATGTAAAAACAACATGCACATTAAAGGCATATTATGTGATCTTTTCCAGGTGTGTCCTCTATTTATGATTTTTTTTAGAAAGTAGATTTTCTTACAGATTTACAATTCTGATCATAAATCATGAATATATTCCGAGTTACAGAGCGATACAATTCCTAATCACTCCAAAATCATGGGTTTAGAGTGAATTTGGAGTGAAAAATGAACTATTTTCACTCTTTTATTTTTAACCATGATTTTGAAGTAATTATGAACTGTATCGCTCTGTAACTCAGAATATATTAATGATTTATGATCAGAATTGTAAATCTGTAAGAAAATTTACTTTTTAAAAAAAATCATGAATCGAGGGGGCCCCTGGAAAAGATCACATAATATGCATTTAAAAATAAAAACCAATCGAGTACCACTTTAATATGATCAGAAATGTGTTTTATTTCAATTTTATGTCTTATATCACAGGTGTGTACATTCATCAAAATACCAGACTATTAGATAGACAAGAGAAACAGATACTGTTGAACTAAAGAAGATTTTAAAGACGCCCCACAATGCATTGCGTTTTTGCAAAATGCCCTTATTCTGGTCTCCAATTTGTCTCGGTTCCCATAGACATAAACACACAATCATGGCGTCATAGCGTATTTATTCATCATTGGAGCTCTTAGGTTCTACTTTGCATCAATGAATAAATTAGTTAAGTGCTCGACAAATACATCGTTTGAAAAAAGCTTAAGTTGCCTGGCGTTCGCGCAATGCATTGTGGGAAGACATTAGCTGGGGGCTAAAATCTTCTTTGTTCTAAAACCACTAAATTTTGCGAGGGATCTTGATTTGCGAAATTAAGTGATAATTTTCCGTTGAAAGTAACAGTGAAATTGCAGATTTGCAAAATTAAATGCTCGCAAAAATAGCAGTTCGCAAAATGAAGTATCCGCCAAATTATAGTGTTTTACCAGTAACTTGTATTGTAAAACAGTGTCGTAACACTTGATAAACCAAATTTCAATATTCGCAAAAAAATATAGAAACTAACTATATCTTCTCTTATAAATGCCACCCTCTCCCCCCTGCGGTGAATATTACGTGACAAATAGTGGGTAGGCTGATAAATGAAAGTGAAAATTTGGATGTGTGATTTTGTGAAAATGGTTTGTGAATATGGTGAATTTCAAGTGAACAGATTGAACTGGTGAAAATTGTGAAAATACTGAATACTTTTTTCTTTTTGCGGGTTGAAAACGGGAGGTTGCATTTATTAGAAGGAACATTTCTTACCGATATCATGGATCGATCGGAATTTTTGAAAGGTGGTGTTAACGTGACCATATTGCTCTAATCAAGAAAGTATTGAACAAATTAGAGACATCTGACTGTTAATATAGAACAAGAAAGATCAGAGCAGAATGCATGACACCTTTTTTAACTGACCAATCAAAAAATCTCCTCATACAACATTCACGACACTGTTTCATCTTTCGTCACAAATTTGTTTCTGTTGACTATAACATAGTCGGTAATTCATTTGTGTTTTAATACATTACATAATATAATACTTTATACAATATGCCATCATTGCAGTACTGAAAATATAGCGTGAATATGTGGCTATCATTATATTTATACAATTAGGCCACAACAAAAATGTTGCGTTGCCCTTTCATGACATTTCAAATTTTATTTTCAAACCCAACCATTTAAACCTATAAGAGGAGAGTAAAAGCAAGATATATCAACTGGGTGTGGGGAAACAGGCAATGACAAGGGAGAATAACGCGATAAACAGAGAAATAACAATAACACACAGAGATATCCTCTTGTATCAGTTTTCTGATCCTTGGTGTATTTTGTTCCTGGTTTCGTTGGATTCATCATTTTACATTTTATACTACATTGAAAGGTTAATATATTTTCAACCTATAAAAGACGGGGTACAAACACAGTGTTGGCAGTTGTAATTTCTATCCAAGTAACACTAACAGCCAACCTTGGAAATCTGAACGGTGACACATCACCAGGCCAAAGGGTGCAGGGCATGATGAAATATTATGAGAAAAAAAATTTAAAAAATGATGAAATATTAGCAGTTTCTGCACAAAATTATTAAAAATATGATCAGACTTTAACATTTTACCAAGCAATTAATAATTTGTCCTGATATTTTTGCTAAATTTTAAACTTCTGTTATCAAAAAACAAACAAAAATCCCGACCCAAGATTTGGCAATAATTGGGTCGGTCAGGAAAGGACAACACAACAATTTGTTTGCCTAGTTCATTATTCTAAGTGAGTATAACAACAAATTTTATACGTATCACATAATTATTTATTCTGTAATTTCACATTTTGGTATTTTTGGAATAGATAATATACTTTGGATAATTATATAGTGGGATGTTTTATGAATAAATTAATTTAGTTTGCAGCTAATTAGAATAACAAGATATTACAGCCCACAGCTGCAAGTTATCATTACATGTAATTAATTTATTAAAATTGCACTATCAGACATCTCAAATTAGCCTTTTTCCGTTAAATTGACAGTATGATGGATGATAATAATCGTCAATAAAAACAGTTTCAATTACAGAAACGATGATTGTAATGCCCATACAGATAGTAGAGAACTTGATTAATATAATATAGAAACATTGTCTTCTTTTTGTCCAATTCAGAGAGAAAAAATGATTATCGCAATGCATTAAGGGTTAAAATTGCATTCATCATTGTTATTTTAAATAGATATAGTACAAAGTTCTGTAAGTAGGGGTTTTGTTTCATATTCTGTCACTTTTTGGTTTGAGATAACAAGTTCTGTAATAATGTTATTTTAATCTATTAACAAATCAGTGTACTGTAATACAATGATTGTTATTTAATAATATATCATTGATAGCTACAGATTCATAGAATGACGCATACAAAGATGTTGATTGATTGATCGATAGATCAATACTATCCAGATTCAAGACATGTTTGCGATCACAAATTGTGTACTTGGAATATCCACACAAAAATCACAATCAAACAAATCGGCGCTTTTGTGCAACAAGGGTCCATCTGCAATAGCTGCCAGATGTTATCATGTGTGGTAGTCTATTAGCAGACATTTAACACTTTCCATGCGGCAGGCGGCTGCAGACGACATTCCAAAATGTCACAAAATGTATCAAAAATGTCAAAATTATTGAATTTCATTACCATATTTGGAACCAGCATAAGAAATGCATTGATATAAGTACAAACATGCCCAGTATTGGTTTAGTAATCCATGAGATAGTCTTTGAAAATTGGGAAAGGTTTCTGAAAAATCTGTTTTGTATATGGTAAAAATAATAGCCGCGTGGAAAGTGTTAATATAAAATTAAAGTAACACATAGCAGATAGGACGTTTTGGTCGTTTTCGCATTGACATCTCAGTTATGTAAAAAGGCAATTTCTACAATAGCTGCCACATGTTATATATTAATCAAGCATGTGCAACCTTTTCTACCACACGGGCCGCATTGTGATTTTGATATCTATTCACGGGCCGCAGCGATTGTCAAACATTCCAAAACACGTCCGGAGGAGGAGTAATAGGGAGAGGCGAAGTCCATTGCTCATGGAATACCCGCTTCTCTTCGTGTAATTATCTCTTTTTACTCACTGTTGGTGCTGCAAGCGCCATTTTAACCAGGGATTTTATCACGCAATCACGCCTTGGGTTATATTTACCTAATGCACCCTACTAATTTTAAGGGGGCACACCACCAAATCAATCCGCCATTTGTGTAAAACTAGGGAGCTCCGTTTAAAACGGGCCGCATCAGTGGGAATTTTAGGATTGCTTCGCGGGCCGCATATTAGAGGTCGGCGGGCCGCATGTGGCCCGCGGGCCGCAGGTTGCACATGCTTGATATTAATGGTGCTTTACGATCATTGTGAAGACACAATCTACCAAATGGCAGCCATTGCAGATAGGACTTTGTTGCCATAAACCTTCGAAATAAAACATATATATAAATTCAACATTCGACAAATTACAGTAATATTAAAGGCACATTATATAAATTCTCTTTACATTTGACAAAACTGTATTACACTAACAAATTAAAAGCACACTTATAAAATACTATGAATGTAGAACACAACTTGGCCAGTACAGTGATTTTTAACTCAACAGAGGGCGACAGAAGCACACGTTTAGTTAGTACATTGGTGTTCCTGTCTCCAGTATAAGTTCAGGATGAGTACTGTACAACAGGACACATTCTTTTTCTCACTTTTCTCGGTGAACAACTTGACCACAAATTATAGTTTGTTCAGATCCAAATTGGTGAAGCCTCCTTACAGCAACAAAAAAAAATACAGAAGGGTGTAAGTGCACATCTCCTGTAAAAATCTGGAAAAACCTAATAAGTCTGTTGAACGCAAATTTGAGAAAACAAAAGGAAAACTGTTCCCATATTTTTTCCATACTAGGTTTTTCCATACTAGGTTCTTCCAGATGAAAAACTGCCGACAGGGAAGAGTTTCACACACTTAAACTTGATAAACTGAAGGGGGAAACCTAGTATTAAGTCCAAATATGGGTCTAACTCAATTTTCACCAAAATTGACTTACTAGGTTTTTCCCTGAGACCATAATAATTAGTTTTTATGGTCTCAGGTTTTTCCAGATTACAGGAGACATGTACACAACAAGCATACTGTGTATCATATGTATGATGCGTGCATGCGACCAAAACCGTGTCAGTGTGGCCATGATAGAGTGTGCATGCTTGGATTACTTTTGGGCGCAGATAGAGAGATAAAAACAAATATTTCTTGCCAATTTGGAGCTGATTAAACTATAGAACTATTAAAATGGGAAGATTACAATCATGGTATATTGTAAAACTTATAATGATCAAGGTGGTAAATAACATAGAGGTATATGCTGAATATTATTAAAGTAAATCATTAAAATTGCATTTTATATAAAAACCTTGAAGTTGAATACTGATTGTGCCATCTGAACGTTATACCAACAGTACTTGAAATAAAGCAACATTTCAGAGAGCCCTCAATAGGCGTATGGAACAACGTCACTTAACCTCTTGGTCGTGGTTAACACTTTCCATGCGGCAGGCATCTGCAGATGACATTCCAAAATGACACACAAATGTTTTAAAAATGTCAAATTATTGAATTTCATTACCATATTTGTAATCATCATGAGATATGCATTAAAATAAGTACAAACATCCTTGAGATAGACTTTGAAAGTTGGAAAGGTTTCTGAAAAATCTGTTTTGTATATGGTAAAACCAATAGCCAAGTGGAAAGTGTTAAACATGCATGGGCGCACTTATGATCAGCTCATCGCAAGACTGAATGATTCAGTTTAGAAGCAACGGACCAATCAGCGTCTGTGAAGTCGAGTTTACGTATTACGCAGTCACAGATGCGCACAATGGGTGGGGTTGACCTTGCACACTTTACGCAAGGCGCATTTTACGCGAGTCAACCCAATGCGATGTGCGCCCATTGAGACTTATCAAGCGGACATTCTGTCGCCTTTTATTTCATCTGGAAAAAAGTATATAAATTTGATGACATTTTGCATTTGATAAAAAAACAATCCACACTAGATTTTTGATATTTTCATGAACTTTGTGTTACACTTGTTGGCACAACTGCTAATTGCAACTACGAACTTTTAATACCAGGGGTGGTGGGGGTGTTTGTGGTGGGTGAGATTTAGGTGAGATTAATAGCATCGTTGTGCATAGATTGCGATTGGCTTAAAATCCTAAAACGTAACAAAATTGCGTTGAATGATAGCAATAATAATAATAACAATAATAATTATAAACTACAACAAACAAGTATGTTTCTGGCAGGCTTTGAATACTCATTTGAATTAATCAACAAATTCTGTGATCCTGTATTTAAAAAAAAGAAGACAAAAAAATAATGGAATAATCGTGCTGTAAATACTTTTGAGCTGTAAATATTTTTGTGTCATTAAATTCATGATTTTTAAGGTAGCCTGTAGAATCTTGGATTTCTTCATATCAATAGGAGAAATACAGATATCTTTGTCGAATCATGGTAGAGCAACGATCAAGCTTGACACCGCAAATCAGGTTGCCGCTTACCAATGATACCAAAATGCTATCAATATTTCTCTCACAGTTTTATGGTTTAAACCTAGATATCCAACCCTTCAGGAATGTATTTTGGGTTTATCGCCACCGTATTTGGCACACTTATTCTTCTGTGTAAATGGTTAGATATTCGTAAATATTGAGAAAACAAAAGCAGCATAAACATTGTCCAATTATTTTTTTTAGCAGTAAATCAACCCATAATGCCCTCACATTTCAGGCTCCCAAGCCTCACACTTGAAAATACTTGAACTGATTGTCGTAAAAACTACTTGCATTTGGTTACAGCACTTGGGATATATCCGGGTGGGGGGGGGGGGGGTGGAGCACTGACATTGGAAAAGGGTATAGGTATGTGCCGCACAGAAGACCCCCTTTTTCACCCTCTGCTGCTAGCTCTTATGACCTTCCTTTTGAGCCTGCATCATTTCTTAAGACCCCAATTTGATTGATAATTCAAAAAAATTGCGTTCCAAGCCCCAATTCTTCAAAAATTTTGCGTTCTAAAACCAAAAAAAACTGGCCTATAGTCCAATTTGCGTTCTTGCTAATCAAAATTGAACTATAGGCCAGTTCTCAAGACCTGAAAAAATCTCCTAAATTGTGTACAAACCTTTAAAATTGTGAACACTTTGTACACACCAGAAACACACTTGTACAGATTATCATATACTTGCATTTGGTTTAGCACTACCTGATTATAAACTATGGGGACAATATCCTGTTATAACCACCCCCTGAACTGAATACAACCCTTCTGAATTCTGAACACTTTCTGCACACCAGAAACACACTTGTACTGATTGTTATATACTTGCATTTGGTTTAGCACTACCGGATTATAAACTATGGGAGGCAATATCCTGTTATAACCACCCCCTGAACTGAATACAACTCTTCTGAATTATGCATACTTGTGACCATCTCCCTGTAGTCACATGTGAAACTAATTAATTTCGTGAATTTCCCGAGGGTTGTGGATTCGCAAAATTAAATACCCGCGAAACGGACAATTTTGCATTGTGTTATGGAGATAAAGCTGTGTATTACTGAAAGAGAATTTCTTTCTGAAAATTTTGATACCAAAATCTCATTTTTGAAAAAATGGAGATGAGGGCCTTGTGTTTCTGAGCCTTCGATTTCCAGATCCGCTGGATTGAATGCCCGCTAAAATAGCAGTAATTTTAAATTCGCGAAAAAAAATATCCGTGAAATTATTGTCTTTTACATTATGTTAGGATTTCATCAAACAGAACATTGTTGGTCATCTTAGATCACATTTTAGACCACCGTGAATGCCACTTACTCCACACAGGGGACAGCAGGACATTGCCCAAACTATCAACATTACACACAATTCTATCAGAAAAAATATATTAAACAAATCACGTCAAATCACATTCTTTATATCTATTAATACAATTCTACAATACATACAAAAACAATCCTTATCAGTGATTCTAGACATAAAACAAACTAAACAATAATTTATATTATTTCATAAATTACACACTCTGCCCTCTTATCATTATTAAACACATAAAAATCAACAACATAGTATGCTGTACACTCATAAAATTGTTACTGTAAAACCAGAAATGTTTGCGAGTTAAAAATTTCACGAATCAGCAATACTGGCCTAATTCACGACATAAAAATTTCACAAATATAAATTTTGGAGTTACTTTGTGTAAATGTGCACTGCTGCAAGGTAGACTGAAAATATATGCGGCATGAAATGTTCGCGAGTAAGTGCTCCTCACTAAATAAGCGAAATTTACATGCACACAAATATTTCTGGTTTTACAGCAATTTCTTGGTGCCTGTTGAATGAAAATAAATACAATTTAATCGGCATTGGGTGGTTTTTTGGTACTGATTTTACAGAAAAAGTACAAGAGCCTACTGATTATGAAATGTTCATATTTTGCATATTCGTAATGGATTCCTGTGGGAAACAAAATGTCTAATCTATAGCAAGCACACTTTGGCCTTCCATAAGAGCCCAAATGGGCTAAAAGTCACTTGTTTTAGCAACACTGGTGAAATACAAATCAAAAGAGTCCAATTGGGCTAAAAGTCACATGTTCTAGCAACACTGGTGACATACAAACCTTTGGTTACAATGGGACCAACAAATCATAACTGGCCCAAAAAGTACCTAAGTTCTTCTAAACTGAGCCCAACTTGGAGGCTAAATTTGAGGCTTTGGCAACATGGTTACAGATTATATATTTATATAATCAAAAGATTGGATCAAACTAACACACAAAAAGTGCAAATTAAAATTGATTAAAGACCTGATCAGGACTTTATTGATTTATCCTATCAGCAAATTAATCATATTTCACACAAAACTTTTAATCCGAAACAAAAACACAAGCTTCGTAACTCACAACATCAAGGAATTCTTCGCAAGGTATATGTAATAATAATAGTAACACTGAGTGAAAGAATTTAGTGTTTTTACTCATTTCAAAAACACATGGTCCATACAAATTTTATATCTATATATATAATATTACATCATATCATTAGTGCTGTACACACATAGTTAATTTTCAAATGTGATTAAAATTGTGATACCACATAGGCACAAAGTGGCATTCTATGTTGACCTATGACCTATTAATTATGCAACCTGAAAATGTCATGGCTCTATCTATCGATCATGATAGCTGCTTTGAGTAAGTATTTATATGCGAAGCTCAAAACTGTATAATTGATTATAAATATTGACTGAAAGCAGCTATTATTGGGTGAAACTGACTTTAACACTTTTTACGCAGCAGGCGTCTGCAGACGACATTCCAAAATTGCACAAAATGTTTCAAAAATATCAAAATTATTGAATTTCATTACCATATTTGGAATCACCAGGAGAAATGCATTGAAATAAGCACAAACATGCCTAGTATTGGTTCAGTAATTCTTGAGATAAGGCTTTGAAATTTGGGAAAGGTTTCTGAAAAATCTGTTTTGTATGGTAAAACTAATAGCCGCATGGAAAGTATTAATAGCTGCCTTATCCGAATATGCACATTTACAAGAAATTATATGACCACATATATTATAACCTTTGACATAAGGCAGCCGTGTTAACACTTTCCACCCGGCTATTGGTTTTACCAAAATATAAAACAGATTTTTCAGAAACCTTTCCCAACTTTCAAAGTCTATATCAAGAATTACTAAACTAATACTAGGCATGTTTATACTTATTTTAATGCATTTCTCATGGTGATTCCAAATAGGGTAATTAATATCAATAATTTTGACATTTTTGAAACATTTTGTGAAATGTTGGAATGTCGTCTGCAGACGCCTGCCCCGTGGAAAGTGATAAGACTTTGCCATTTCAGGTCACAATTTCTCCAACCATACACGGCTATGTTTTAACTATACATATACATCGAAATATCGACCAAAAATCATATTTTTCAACAACAAAAATCTAATATATATATTATCATCATTTGGTTAAACAATTACTACAATTTGGGATCAGCTGATAAACAATACAATTTACACACAATTTTCATATAAAATACAAGGCTGGAAATTTTGGACGAAAACATTGGTGATTTTTTTCCTCCTACCTTTTTCATATTTTTTTCCTACAAAGGCAGGCAAGCCGAGCTAAACGAAATACATGTTTCACGTCCCATACCGTGTGTGTAAAAGTAGGGGGAAAAATCCTCTTTTTATTTAAAAGGGCAGGTATTAGTCCCTTAAGATCGTTTGAAAATATATCCGCAATCAGCATTCGAAATAGCGGTAATCCCGAAATTTTACTGGCGGATTTTACTGGCGGATAACAAGTTTTTCCATGCCGATTGACCATGGGTAACCAGAATTTTAACCACCATTAATTCAAACTCTAAATGCATATACCTGAAAGTTGTGGCGGATAACCAAAATCTTCAGCTGGAATTTCCGCTGAGTAACAAGTTTATTTTTATTTTTTCTAACGCTGCCCACAATGAGGTGCCATTCTATTGTTGCTCTTGTATGTAGGCCCTCATTTATAACTACAAATCATTCTTATAAATATTTCTTGAACAAGAAAGGCAACAAATTACCTGAACTTCTGAAACACAGGGTCAGAATTTCGAGGAGAATCCGAGAATCCATTCTCGCAAAGATTCCCGCCGGTAAAGTTGCGAGAATCCATGTTGATTCTCGTAGAGATATTCTGTCTACACAACATTTGAATGGAGGAAAATCCCTAACGAAATTCTGACCCTGGAAACACATCTGCTATAAAGTCATCCCTGATATGTTAACAAATTAGAAGGAAACTAAAGTGTCTTTGACAAAGAAAATGAGGACGGGAAACATGTATTTTGTACTTTAACCGGCGTTATTTTTTAAACATAATCCCTTCATGGGATACATAGCTGTCATTTTAATGGTCAATAAATATACAAAAATTAAAACAAATAATCAAACATATATATGATCCCTGTCAGGAGTGGTTAGAATTTTGTTTAGTACAATTAATAAAACTAACCCTAGTACTCATTTCATTTCAGTATACACTTATCAAGATCATTTCATAATAATATGGCATATGTGCAGATAGGGAACATTCCGGCAACCCAACAGGATGCTAGAACTGTTACTTACAATGTCAAGATTGTCTGACCTGACAAAACCTTCTTAACACTTTCCACGCGGCGATTAGTTTTACCATATACAAAACAGATTTTTCAGAAACCTTTCCTAACTTTCCAAGTCTATCTCAAGAATTACTGAAACAATACTAGGCATGTTTGTACTTAATTCAATGCATTTCTCATGGCGATTCCAAATATGGTAAAGAAATGCAATAATGTTGACATTTTTCGAAACATTTGGTCAACATTTGGAATGTCGTCTGCAGCCACCTGCCGCATGGAAAGCGTTTAACTTGTATTTTAGCATTATGTTCCATTGACTTATCTCTTTTATACCAGCGATTGAGCTATTGACCGGTCATACATTCTCCAATTTCCAGATTAAGCAGGCCAGTGGTCGTGTCTTAAAGTAATGTTATGAAATAAGTGTTAACGCTTTCCATGCGGCAGGCAGCTGCAGACGACATTTCAAAATGTCACAAAATTACCATATTTGGAATCGCCATGAGAAATGCATTGAAATAAAAGTACAAACATGCCTAATACTGGTTCAGTAATTCTTAAGATAGACTTTGAAAATTGGGAAAGGTTTTCTGAAAATTCTGTTTAGTATAATGGTAAAACTAATAAACGCATGGAAAGTGTTAATATATTGGAACATAATGGATACATGGTTCAGAATTATGGCTCCTTTCTGGCTCAAGATAACAGGTTTTTAACCGGGAGCTACTTTTTAAAAAAAAAGTAGCGCCTGGATCATGGGATTTATTGAGAACCGGGAGCTACTTTCAGTCTCCCGAGAGCTAACTTTTTATTAAATCCAGCGTGGCAGCATTGTCAACTCGAAATTAAATGTTTTGGGCAAGCTTCCCGATCGTCAACAGGCGCTGGTTTGGACAAAATATCAGCGCCCGGTTGTTTATTTTTCAGCATTACCGGGCGCTATGGCAGAAGAACCGAGGGGTAAAAATCGCCCAGCGCCCACTTATCTTGAGCCTTGCTGTCAACATGTAACATTTAACATTTATTTGAATACGCCCCAACTGACCCTTGACCTGTTGTACTTAAAGATCATGGTTCATCTGAATGCATAACTCTCAGTCTAAAAGTATTACCAAATCACTAACAAAAGAAGCAGAAAAAAATATCTTTCCATTTATCAAGGTGCAACAGCATACCGGTTGAACTGGCAACCTTTAGACAATCTAAAAACACTGGATTATTCGTTCCATTGCATCGATGAGGCTTTGTCACGCAAAGATGTTCTCCTACAGGATGCCTGGTGATACTTGGTTGCCATAACGGTCAAATTGGCCGGAAATCACTTGTCGACGACAGCTAGTTGAATTGTCATCCCTGGAATACATTACCTCAATTGAATTTAAGTACTTTCTCTCGCTCTCTCTCTCGTTCATATTTGTACGTAGGTGCATTTAAAAGTGCATATATATCCACCCTCCTCAATCATTACATGATCATAACACACGAAAGAAGATTTTAAAGACACCACCACAATGCATTGCGTTTCTGCAAAATGCCCTCATTCTGGTCTCCAATTTATCTCGATTCCCATAGATATATGCACACAATCATGGCTTCATGGCGCGTTTACGTTGGAGCTCTTAGGTTCTAGTTTACATCACTGAATAAATTACTTATCAGTGTTCCTTTTTCTTATTTCTAAAACTTAAGAGCTCGACAAATGCATTATGTGAAAAAACTTTAGTTGACTGGCGTTCACGCAATGCATTATGGGAAGACCTTAAAATCTTCTTTGATTACACATAGATTTGTTGCCATCATAACAGGGAGTTGATTAGTTAGTACATTGATTCCTCGCTGATTGTAAATATAATCTGTGGTCAAAGAAAAGAAAAAGTACATGATTAACAATTGTTCGAGTCCCTGCTATTTTCTGATGTCCATATCTTTGAAAATATATACTTCATTGGCTATACGTGGCATATGCATTTACTCCTGCCCCACCTAATATCAGGTCCAACATATACATTCTCGCTACACAATACAAAGGTTGTGGGTTAGTCCCAAGTTGTCGCCAGCGTATTGTGTCCTTGAGTAAGACACTTTACCGCAATTACTCCTCTCTACCCAGGTGTATAAATGGGTACCAGCATTAATTCATGTTGGGAAGGTAACACAGACTCGTTGTGCGTGAGGAGTGGTGAACCCCCCCACAGCAAAAATTACAAAAAGAGGAGTCTGGCCTAAACGCCAAAGAAAGAGAGATAGGCACTCTCTTCGCTCGGCACGTCACATTACCTTATAAATATTTTACCCTCCCCCAACATCATTGGGTCTCATACTAACCGTTGAAAAAGCAAATAAGTTTTCAAAACTTCTTAATCCTTTTATTTGTTGACTATATGGATTTGTTGCAACTCTCTCCCTTTTGGCTTATCAATGCCCTAACCTTATCAAATTCAGGTCTTACCAGTCTCATACGTACCTTTGGAAGAGTAAATATCTACAAGTTTTCAAACTCATCAATCCTTTGTTTTGTGTTGCCCCTGCGGATCTGCTTTAGCGTCTTATACTTGTCACGTCCTGCTACCTTGTTGGCTATGTGTAGCTTATCGTTGGCGGTCTCTTTGGCCTCGTCTTTCATTCTCTCTAACTCTTGGCTCAGATCCTATCATAGAAAAAAAATATGTAGATAAAGTGACAAGTATAAAACCCTGTAGTACTGGAAGAGGGTCCCGGGAAATTGTGTCCCGCCTGAAAATTTCGGTTCACAGGAACAAAAATCACCTTCCCGAATCCCGAAAATAAATCATCAACAAAATGATAAAAATAAGCTTAGCTTGTCGGCTAATTCACATTTATTCAATGCAAATTTATAGTGGAGATTCAATTGAAATGGATTTATTTAGTCAAATCTGCGCATTTTATATACTCTTATGCTCGCTAAAATGTGATTTTCGCCACATATTTTCACTTCACTATCATCCGCGCACCGCCATCTTTAAACATTGCCAGATTGAGTTTTTTGTTATAGCACCATCTTTTGTCGAAATTGTGACATATATTTTTAAAATGGCGACTCGCAAGCTTATGAAAGTGAAAATATGCGGCGAAGAATCACATTTTAGCGAGCATAAGATTTGCACTGATTTGACGAAATAAATCCATTTCAAATGAATCTCCACTATAAATGTTTACACAAACATTTTGGGACATTTTCAGCTATTTTCAAAATTGTGAAAAAAGTTCAAAATATTTCAAAAAATTTGCAAAAAAGTTCAAAATTTGACAACGTGTCAACAATAAAATCACAAATTCTTTAATTTTTCTCAATTTCTGTTGTTATTATCTGCAGATGAGGCTTGCCGATAACAGATCGTTTTCGACATGATAGGTCACCAATGCATTATTTTTGTCTGATCAAATAAATGATGACACATACCACCAGTTGTTGTTGCATACGTTTGTCTTTCTCCGCCTGCGTGACGCGGTCCTCCTCCGATTGTAAATTCTGGATGTCATCCATGTTGTTCATCTCGTGAGATGTCTCCACGACTTCTTCCTCTTCTTCCTCTATGTTCTCCTCCAGTGGAGGCGGAGGCTGCGCCAATTTGAGCTCCATCTCATACTTCTCTCTTTGGGATGCCTCCAACTGTGAAAAGAAACATGTTATAAGATGATGAATAATCACAGACATCACGGATGTGGTTTCTCATGGGTCGGTCTATCACATGATTCCTCATATAGATATACGAGGGGTATCAAAAAGTGAAGATGCCAGAAACTGTTTTTGGATATGTGACTCTTCAGACATCTTTAAAAAGTCACTGTGCAAAGTCACACATTTCTCCCACTTTTTATTACCTGTCCACAGACCGCCATTGTAGAGATCCTCAGATTGACCGCCATTGATTGATCCTCCCCTAGATTGCGTTATTCACAAAACAGCAATAAATAGTTTAAAGTGTTGACAGAAAGGGGTCAAAGGTCATTACAAACAAGTTTGGTGACAATAATCTTATGGGTAACATGGGGTGTACACAGATTGACCTCTAAGGAGAAATGTATGACTTTGCACAGTGACTGTTTAAAGATGCCTGAAGGGTCACATATCAAAAACAAGTTTCTGGCACCTTCACTTCTGGGTAATTTCAAAAACTTGTTGATACCCCCTCGTAGTGTATAGATCAGATGGTTTGCTCATTGGTTCACACATGGGTGTCACATGGATCATTTTATAGTTTATAAGTATTTACATGTAGGCATAATTCTTCTGCTTCCCTGGCCCTGCTGGCTGCCTTCTCTTGCATCACTCCAAGCTCTTCCTCAACTTGTTTATATGATTATCACATCGAACTATAAATAGGTATTACATGGGTGTCGCATGGGTGTCACATGGGTGTGACATGGGCATCACATGATATGGATATTACCTGTAGGCGTAGTTCTCCTGCTTCCCTGGCCCTGCTGTTCGCCTCTTATTGCATCACTCTCAGCTCTTCATCCTCAACTTGTTTATATGATTATCACATCAGACTATTAATGTGTATTACATGGGTATCACATGGGTATCACATGGGCAACTCATGAGCATCACATGATATGGATATTACCTGTAGGCGTAGTTCTTCTGCTTCCCTGGCCCTGCTGTTCGCCTCTTCTTGCATCACTCTAAGCTCTTCCTCAACTTGTTTATACGATTATCACATCAGACTATTAATGGGCATTACATGGGTGTCGCATGGGTATCACATGGGCAACTCATGGGCATCACATGATATGGATATTACCTGTAGGCGTAGTTCCTCTGCCTCCCTGGCCCTGCTGTTCGCCTCTTCTTGCATCACTCTAAGCTCTTCCTCCTGCTTAAGCTTCTCTTCCTCGGCTTGTTTGCTCAATACTACTTGCTGCTCTCTTTCCATTTGCATCTGAGCGATGCGCTCTTCTGTCGCGCGTCTCTTCTCGTCGATCTGTTCGGCTTCCTGCAGCGCCTTCAGTCGGTTCATCTCAATCTCTCTAGCCTCGATCTCTTTCTGTTCCAATTCTGGTGTGAAATAATATAGGGTAGCAGAAAATGAATTACAATTGACAAATCAGGATTTTAAATTCCTAGAAAATTAACACAACACAAAATTGTGTGAGAGTGGCCATAATTGCGCGTGTAAGCTTATTTTTGCGCACGGAGAGATAAAAACAGAATATTTCTTGCCAATTTGGAACTGGATTAAACTATAGAGTAGTATTCTCACTGCCGCAATGATGTCACAGAATGGAATACTGGCACCTGATTGGTCAATTACGGGCAATTACGGCTGCTCCAAGTTACTCCCTGGAGTGAAAGAATGCTTTACGGTGATGGGTGAAGTAAACAAAATCGCACTTTATTGCAAACTTGCTCGTTATAAAAAGCTTCTTTGTTCAAAATGTTACCAATAATAATGTTCTACAGCTGTGTCTCGAATAAAACTAAATGTATCGGGTCAAAAACAATTTATAAAAGACACATTTCCCAGTACCCCAGACACACTCCATGCTGAGTTTCTCTCCAGTTATCGGGAGTGAGTACGTCAAATTCAACAACCGCGACCGTGAGAATACCATTTTTGGGAGGTAATTCTCTACTTGTTCTCTATCATCTAAAGGCAACATCGCTCAGGCCTAACTTTTTTGCAGGGTTATGAGAAAACTTTGGGGGGAGTTTGATGGGGGAAAGTGAATTTGAACGGGTCATCTGACTTTTGATTTGAAGATTTATAACTTCTCCGAGTAATCACACACATACCTTTCCTTGCATGGTTTATTTTTACGCACTGATAAATAAAAACATATATTTCTCGCCAATTTGAAATTGATTAAACTTTAGTAAGCACACACATCCGTACCTTTCCTTGCTTTTTCCGTTTCCTGTTCGTACATTCGTAGTTTCTCTCCGTGGAGTTGATTAAGTCTTTCGGCTTCTTCGCGAGCTTGCCTCTCACGCAGAAGTTGTGCTCTAAAATAAGATATAAAATTATTATAATTATAATAAGGCAAGGAAAAAAACCTGTTTTACTGGCCCGACTGACCCACTTTTTGCTTTTTTCAAGAATATTTTTATTTTAGTTTTTGGATTTTTTTTCTTCTCAAATCATATAAAATCTGCCGTTTTTGGGGTGAAAATGTGTCAAAAAACTTTTTCCACCAAAAAAAAAAACAACAACATTTTGGTGACATTTTAGGTTTAAAAAAAAAGGGGAAAAAAGACCGACTGACCCTACTTGAAAGGTCCTCCATCCGCCCGTAAAACAGGTTTTTTTTGTTTTTTTGTCGCATAATAGACAGTTCTTATATAGCGCTTTCCACTGTGTAAGCAGTCCTAAAGCGATTTTGGCCCATTATTATTGCTGCCATTTTGATTCGGAACCCTTTCGTCACTACCGACCAACAGTGCACAGCCTATCAGCACGACTAACATTGTGACTCCCTAACAGCTCCCGAATATCGCTTTTGGTTGACGAGGCAATTGAGACTAAGTATCTTGCCCAAGGACACAAGGCCACGGCGGGGCTAGAACTCACAACCTCACGATCATGTGTCCCATGTTGTTCCGCTGGACCGCACACAAGTGCTCTCATAATATGAGATGCTATACAGGGCGTCCCAGAATGAATTATCCTGGAAATAGTGCATTTATTTATCTATGACACTATTGTTTTTGGTCAAAGTGTTTATGTCTATTTAACCAGTGTTTCTAGTGTGATAATTGTTCAAAAACTATTTATTCAAGCAAATTTAATCATTTCAAGCAGAAAATGGTATAAATATTTTGACAATCTGGGTAAAAAAAAAATTGCGACCTAATTTTTGAGAATTGCGACCCTAATTTTTGATATGTTAAGGTTGGTTGCCGAGGGCAACACAACCATTGTTGCCCTAATTGTGTACTCAGCAACACTGGCTGTGTTTAGTAATCCTACCTTTCCAAGTGTTTGGCTGCCTTCTCTTCTCTTGCCTGTGCTTTCATCTGTTGCACTTCAATGGTGTCTGGTTTACGTCTGCGCATGTACAACTCATGGTTACCCATGCATAGAGCCAGGATACGCTTGTTGATACGTAAACGAGCAGCAAAGAATACAAAGTCCTGTAACAAGATTTATCATTAAGAAATTTATTATATAACTATAAATTAGGAAGTGAAAAAAATCATGAACAAATCATGTAAGATTTTTAATAGGTTGTTATTTTCAGAATAATTGCTCCTATTTAATTTTCTGGGAGGGACTCGGGATTCCCAAATTTCTCCAAACATACTGTGGGTTGATTGTTGGGGCACCATCTTATGTCGAAATGTTGTCATGCATGTTTCAATTTGGCGTCGCTGTAAACACAGAAGTGACACATTTTAGGGATCATAAGAGTATCAACAACAACAAAATTGGCAAAATAATCCCATTGCAAGTGTAACTCGCCCGACCCTAATTTACCCCCAACCTTTTTTTTTTTTGCAGAAGAAAATAAATTTAAAAATAAAATTGTAATCTTTCTATGAATCTGGAAACGGTGTGTGAGTTTGTGAATGTGTTTGTTTGTTATCCTTATTACTCTGTTAGTTTTGATCAAAGTGGCGCCTAATTTGCATGAAATATAGAGGAAATAACGATTGTGATAACGTATATTCCATTGAAATTGGTTAACAATTGGCTTCAAAAACAAGCAAAAAACCTCTCGAATTTGGCTCACAAATGCCACTAGAATTGCACGATATTGTGCGTTGCGCATACTACCGCGTAATCATACTGTGGTAACCCATCGCGTGCATGTTTGCACAAGGGCTCACTGCCGCAGCACTATACGCACTCCTACACATGGGGCATATAAGACACACAGGAAATGGTTATAGGCCTATTAGGGGTATGTGGCTATATTAATCATGTTTGTAATATAATCAATTCATACAGACATCTATAAACTTACCGGTGCTTTCTTGTCTATTGGTTTGATGACAAATTTCTTGTCGTTGAATGAAATATTACGGATCTCGCTCCACGGGAAACCAATCTTGGGGGTAAGTCTGTCAACATAAAAAGATGGGAGCAGAATTATATTCACTTCTATGTAGTTGATTGCTACAAATTTGCTTGTTGTGAAAGGATGATGAAACTTAACACTTTCCACGCGGCAGACGTCTACAGACGACATTCCAAAATGTCACAATATGTTTCAAAAATGTCAGAATTATTTAAACTCATTACCATTTATAGAATCACCATGTGAAATGCATTGAAATAAGTACAAACATGTCTAGTATTGGTTCAGTAATTCTTGAGATAGTCTCTGAAAGTTTGGAAAGGTTTCTGAAAAATCTGTTTTGTATTTTGGTAAAACTATAATAGCCGGGTGGAAAGTGTTAAGTTATAACAAATAACTTCAATTTCCAATTCTCTTCATCACTTTTTTCCGCACCATTCACAAAATTTCCTTTCCACCAACTTACAATAAATCCATAGAATTCAAAACAAGGGCAGAAATTATTCTATGAAAATCTGAGAATCCATTCTTGCAAAGATCCACACCAGTAGAATGCTTGAAAGATCAACTTCTTAACACATTATTTAAATAGAGGAGAATCCAGTGTCGCACAAAATTCTATGCCAGAATCTTAAAGGAGGTGTCCCGCAAGCATAAAAGTGTGCATTACATGTTAGACAAATAACTACCGAGCCCAACTTTTGTAAATAAATGGAACAAAACACCACACTTATGACAAAAACAAATAAAAAATGCAATCTCTCAACATACTCTTTTTAAAATCCGCGGCGATCGAAAGTCCCAGTGTCGATGATGTCATAGTTATACAATGCACATGAGCAAATTTTGGCATCGATACCCATGACATCATCGACACCAGGACTTTCAATTGCCGCGAATTTTTAAAAATGCATGTTGAGTGATGGCAGTTTTTATTCATTTTTGTGACTAGTATGGTGTTTTGTTCTATATAATTACGCAATTTCGGCTCAATAATTATTTTTCTAACAAATAATGCTAAATGTTGTGCTTGTGGGACCCTTCCTTTAAAAGATTCTTGCAATCTGTGACAAACTTCTGACTCTACCCTGGTAGAATTTTGTTGTAAAACAGGTGCTTGTCAAATCAATCATCAAAGAGGAAGTTTGTGTGTGGGTAAGTTCATAATTTTAACCCCTAGAGAACTACCTGCCATTGGTCAGAAAGATGGATACATCATTTGTTGCACCAATCAGAGACATTGTTAGAATAAATGTATCCCTGATAAATATTGGAGTGAAATGATTTTTTTCAAAACAGTATTTTAATTGGATATTCAAATGAGTATAACCTGTAATTAACCAATCATAAGCATTGTTATAGGCAGGTTGTGCTCAGGGGGTTAACAATGTATCGCGGTGTTTCAGAGGCTGTAACTGCAACCTTTGTCATCAAAGATATTTACTTATACTTTGACACGGGCTGATGCATTAGTTTACATCATACATTCAAAAAACGTCAAACATACGTCAAACAATAAAACATACTACAAATCAAAAGAATTTCCCCTAGAAGTGCAATTCAATATGGCGCCCATTATACATTACGGGCTAAGGGATCAGAGACTTTTCCTAACTCACTATTATTATTTATAACAATTCAAACAACAAACAAGAAAGGGGGAATAACATACTTGTCTTCTTTTTCATAAACGTTTAATCCTAGCGCATCCACTCCCAGCCATAGATCTGTGCCTTTTTTGTTCTTAATTTCAAAATAGTTGACACCGTACATCTCCAAGTCTTGTGCTATCTTCAGGTACTCCATCATGGCTTCTTCTCTACAAAAACCAACAAAAAATAAATGAATAAAATAAATACATTTTTAAATGGGTGAACCAATTTTTTACTATATGTAATTCAGTCATATTCCAACATTTGAGTTCAGGGGCTCTTATGATAAAAGCAAAAATTCACACAACAATACACAAATTCCTGACACCAAATTAATGTTCCCACAACCCACACCTGACACTAAATGAACGTTCCCACACCTGACACCAAATGAACGTTCCCACACCTGACACCAAATGAACGTTCCCACACCTGACACCAAATGAATGTTCCCACACCTGACACCAAATGAATGTTCCCACACCTGACACTAAATGAATGTTCCCACAATTGACACCAAATGAATGTTCCCACACTCGACACCAAATAAATGTTCCCATGCCTGATACCAAAATAAATGTTCCCACATCTGATGCCAAATGCATGTTCCCACACCTGACACCAAATGAATGTTCCAACACCTGACGCCAAATGAATGTTCCCACACCTGACACCAAATGAACGTTCCCACACCTGACACCAAATGAATGTTTCCACACCTGACACTAAATGAACGTTCCCACACCTGACACTAAATGAATGTTTCCACACCTGACACTAAATGAACGTTCCCACACCTGACACTAAATGAATGTTTCCACACCTGACACTAAATGAACGTTCCCACACCTGACACTAAATTAACGTTCCCATACCTGACACCAAATGAATGTTTCCACACCTGACACTAAATGAACGTTCCCACACCTGACACTAAATGAATGTTTCCACACCTGACACTAAATGAACGTTCCCACACCTGACACTAAATGAATGTTCCCACACCTGACACTAAATGAATGTTTCCACACCTGACACTAAATGAACGTTCCCACACCTGACACTAAATGAATGTTTTCACACCTGACACCAAATGAACGTTTCCACACCTGACACCAAATGAACGTTTCCACACCTGACACTAAATGAATGTTTCCACACCTGACGCCAAATAAATGTTCCCATGCCTGACACCAAATGAATGTTCCTACACCTGACACCGAATGAATGTTCCAACACCTGACGCTAAATGAAAGTTCCCACACCTGACACCAAATGAATGTTCCACACCTGACACTAAATGAACGTTCCCACACCTGACACTAAATGAATGTTTCCACACCTGACACTAAATGAACGTTCCCACACCTGACACTAAATGAATGTTTCCACACCTGACACTAAATGAATGTTTCCACACCTGACGCCAAATAAATGTTCCCATGCCTGACACCAAATGAATGTTCCCATACCTGACACCGAATGAATGTTCCAACACCTGACGCCAAATGAATGTTCCAACACCTGACGCCAAATGAAAGTTCCCACACCTGACACTAAATGAATGTTCCCACACCTGACACTAAATGAACGTTCCCACACCTGACACTAAATGAACGTTCCCACACCTGACACCAAATGAATGTTTCCACACCTGACACTAAATGAACGTTCCCACACCTGACACTAAATGAATGTTTCCACACCTGACACTAAATGAACGTTCCCACACCTGACACTAAATGAACGTTCCCACACCTGACACTAAATGAATGTTTCCACACCTGACACTAAATGAACGTTCCCACACCTGACACTAAATGAATGTTTTCACACCTGACACCAAATGAATGTTTCCACACCTGACACCAAATGAACGTTTCCACACCTGACACTAAATGAATGTTTCCACACCTGACACCAAATGAATGTTTCCACACCTGACACCAAATGAACGTTTCCACCAAATGAACGTTGCCAAATAAATGTTCCCATGCCTGACACCAAATGAATGTTCCCACACCTGACACCGAATGAATGTTCCAACACCTGACGCTAAATGAAAGTTCCCACACCTGACACCAAATGAATGTTCCACACCTGACACTAAATGAACGTTCCCACACCTGACACTAAATGAATGTTTCCACACCTGACACTAAATGAACGTTCCCACACCTGACACTAAATGAATGTTTCCACACCTGACGCCAAATAAATGTTCCCATGCCTGACACCAAATGAATGTTCCCACACCTGACACCGAATGAATGTTCCAACACCTGACGCCAAATGAAAGTTCCCACACCTGACGCCAAATGAATGTTCCCACATCTGACGCCAAATGAATGTTCCCACACCTGACCCCAAATGAGAGTTCACACACCTGACACTGCAGACCTATTCATGCATAACATGTCAATAGTGTTTGTAACATGATTCTACCCTGAACAGTTTCACCTTCATTCTTGTTTTGTGTTCTCCAACTTGAGGTGACATAGAGGTTGCTACTCAGCCCGCCCGCACGGTCAGATGTAACACCCTATAACGTACACTTACCTCATCATGCCTTTGTGTTCTCCAAACCAATTATTGATCCTCTCTTCCCATTGTTCTTTTGTCATCTTGTGCTGATCAAAAACTCTGAAAGTGAAAAAAGAAGGTTTTAAGCCATCAATTGTTAATTTATAATAATAAACAAAATGAAAATGAAAAGGCTGTGTATACATAAGTGCTCGTTCGTCTGGTATCCATGTAAACACAGTCCCTGTGGTCTAGTGAATTATCCTATCGGCCGCAAATGCGAGAGGGACCGGGTTCAAGACAGTGTATATTTAAGGTCTTTGTTAATTCAATTCACGCCAGTTTGTCCGAGTCTATATATTATTTGATTATTCATGCAAAATATCTTACCACAGAGAAAGTCATGAAGGTTACTTCCATCATGTTCACTTACACTTACTGTAGAATGGGTTCTTAAGGTTCACTGAAGTTATTAAAGGTATATGACCCGATCACTTTTTGGGGACTATGATTTTTTTTTCACATCAAGATATTTTGGTATCAGAAGAATCCCCATATTTTTCTCATTATGTCTGTAAAATATTAGGGGCCAGAAATGTTTCATTTGGAAATTATAGGCTAAAATGTGGTGAATTACTGCCAAAGGTGGTTAACCACCAACCAGTCTGTGTACTACTCAATGGGCACGTCTTTTGACCTTGCGCTTCTAAAAATAGAACCATTTGAGTTATGCAACTCAAACTTTGGAATGCAACAATTTTAAGGATGAACTTTCATGTAAAATAGAAAACATCAAGTTGAAAATCGGGTCATCTACCTTTAACAAAACATTCTAAAACAATCTTACAGGCTAAATGCCATATTTATACCAAAATTAACCCCCAAAAAGTGCACACAAAAAAGGGGGTCCTGTATTTCATTCTATTAGCTATAGCTTTCTCGATAAATAACCAATCTTTGCGTGCAATATCTCAAATCACAGAAGGGAAATTATTCTAAAATTTTTAAGTTGTAGCTATACTTATGGAGTTATGAGTGTATTTACTGCCTGGTATTATTATTTTGCACCCTGTAGGGAGCACATCACCAAGACACTCTCCATAGACATTACTGTTAGGAAAGGCTTACTTAAATGGCTCTAGTTTCTATATTAGTTCGTTTGGTTAAATGAAATTTTGATATGTTTTACTCACAAGGGTAATCTACAACATATCTGAATATGAAGGTGCCATTACCGCGTACTTTTTTGATATAAGCCGCTGCATAACAACGTAGTGATATGCCTACCTAATTTCGGTCTCCGGTCTGGATATCACCGCATGTTTATATCCGTCCGTGAAACTAAAATTGACCTCAAATCACCTAGTTTAAATGTCAGAACATCAACTACACATTTCAAACACAACATATTAGTGAAAAATTATATCATAAACCGTCAAAAAATAACTCTTTTTCCCGCCAAATAGGAACTACTGTCGTACTCCACTTTGAGTGATAGCAGCGATAGCGCGTCGCGAGACCTATTTAGTTGTGTGCTCCCTGTATATCACCTACCTTTGTGGTAGCATGGAATCGCCTGACAAATAGCCTGGCTGATGTTTAACCTTATCGTAGTCACCAAATTTGGCCTGTGCACCGTAGGACGCTAACAATACTGATGTCTCCGGAGGGCAGTAGATATTATCGATAAGAATGTCGTGTTTCACTTGCAGGAAAAATAGACGCTGAAATGTAAAGAATACAGAAATATAGGTGTAAGGATGAATTGCATGAATAAACACTTCAATCCCCTGAAAAAGGGTGTGCAATTGAGGGAGCACAACACCAAGACACTCTTCATAGACTATACTGTTAGGAAAGGCTTCCTTAAATGGCTCTAGTTTCTATATTAATGCGTTTGGTTCAATGAAATTTTGATATGTTTTACTCACAAGGGTAATCTACAACATATCTGAATATGAAGGTAACATTACCGCGCACTTTTTTTTTATATAAGCCACCGCTTAACAATGTAGTGATATACCTACCTAAATTCGGTCTCCGGTCTGGATATCACCGCATGTGTAAATCGGTCCGTGAAATTAAAATTGACCTCAAATCACCTAGTTTAAATGTCAGAACATCAACTACACATTTCAAACACAACATATTAGTGAAAAATTATATCATAAACCGTCAAAAAATAACTCTCTTTCCCGCCAAATAGGAACTATTGTCGTACTCAACTTTGAGTGATGAGTGATAGCGGCGATAGCGTGTCGCGAGACCTATTTAGTTGTGTGCTCCCTTGAGCTATACAATCCTGATGCACAAGCCTGAAACAGGCTTGAGAAAGTCTGTCGGAAATCAGGATTACAAAATAGCTTGAAGTCGCCTCAAAATTCCAATGCCCAAAACATTGCATTGTTTTACTTCCGACAATCTGATATTCACTAAAAACTAGAGAGTCGGACACCACAAACCTCTATAGCACTTTGATCAATCTTGGAAAGGCACTATATAAATCCAGATTATTATTATTACATGGATGTATTTAGATGTCTGTGAAGAGACTACTTCTCATATGATGAGCAGTCTCTTTCACAGCTTTACATATCTGTGAAAGAGGCTTCTCATCATAAATATATATTAAGCAAATTTATGTGTCTCGCGACGCACTCATCTCTCCTTGATAAGTAAGGGGCTTTTTCAATGCTGCAAAACGCCACCTTAGTGGTTAAAATTATATGACTTTCTGATTTTATGAAGACAAATTACTGTAAATTTGTTTTGATTTTTCTTTGATTTTCCATGTCTAATAACATGAATACGTTCCTCTCAAAACCTGTTGCCTCATCAGTACGCATATTGTACAGTACGCATATTGTACAGTACGCATATTGTACAGTACGCATATTGTACAGTACGCATATTGTACCGCATCTGTACGCATATTGTACAGTACGCATATTGTACCGCATCTGTACGCATATTGTACCGCATCTGTACCCATATTGTACCGCATCTGTACGCATATTGTACAGTATGCATATTGTACCGCATCAGTACGCATATTGTACCGCATCAGTACGCATATTGTACAGTACACATATTGTACCGCATCATTACGCATATTGTACATACTCTCCATCTAACAAATGCAACAGTCTTCCTACCTGTGTGAGTTCTTGTATGAGTTCTTCTCCTACATCCTCTGGAAAGAATTTTGCCCTGAATTTGAAATTGATGGGTGTTTCCTTGCGCACATCTTGGCTCATTACCTGACAAATAACAAAAGAAATTGCATAAATAAAACAAATCAGAATAATAACAACAATTCCTGCAATTACAAACATTTTTTGAGCATCCTGATGCTATTTGTGTTAATCATGAATTTTCACCAAATCACACATGTTTGCTCTCGTTTGACTCCTATTTCAATGGACTGTTCTAACAAAACCACTTACCAAGAATGATCAGAATGTATTTTTTATTACAATTTCAACTATTTTTTCCCATCAACATTTTGTTAGATAATAACAAGATTTGATGCTACACGTCGTATGCCTGTCTTTTTTATGAAACAATTCAACATGTCTGGTTCAATCACGGCTGTTTGACTGTCCGATTTATAATTAAAATTATGGAATAAAAAAAGATTACATAGTGGCCCAGTTATGGTTTGACCTGATTTAGGTAGCGCTAATGAATACGAGTATACGGTGAAAATTTCACGAAAATTGTAGGAGCCATTTCTAAATTATCGGCATTTTCTACTTTACACACATTTTACATGTAACTCCATGGGAAATATGGCCGATGAGGGCGCTATTATAGTAAATAATAATATTCAAAGCTCTATTTCTCAGAAATGGCACCAACAAATGCTCTGAAATTTCTACAAAAGATGGCCAGTATATTCAGGTACTTGATTAAGTTAAAACCAGAACCGGGCCAGCAAGTTAGAGTGTTCTCAGAATAAAACGGACAAATTATGTGGGATCAAGCAGCCGTGATGTTCAGCATTATTTGCAGGAGATTAAACCCTCTGTGCCACTACCTGTCTTTCATACGAGAATTCCCATTGGTACAAAATGTGATACATCCTACATTTCAACCAATCAGCAGGTAGTCCTCATAGGTTCAAGGGGGTAGTCGCTTGCTTCAGTGTGGAATAGAGTAAAACTATTAAAGGGACATTAAGTGGTGTTGAAAATTTTAAATGTTTAAAAATTTACTTCAGAATTCAAGATGAACATTAAAAATTGCCGTTATTGTTGTTTCTACTAACAAAAACACAGCAAAACTTGATTAAAACAATATCATCGCTATTTATTGTAAAACGCCCTCTATGCAAATATAGTTCGCGTTATGTATCACGCGTACTGCAGTGGGATACTGTCAGACGTAAAATGCTCGTCCCGCGGGACGAGCATTTTTTGAATCACCGTTTTCTTGTACAAAGAGAACTGATTTCAAGTTCATACATGTAATACAATTATAAAAATAAACTAATCTCAGTTTTTATCATAATTGAGGGCGCTGCCTCCAACACATCTATTAGTGTCCCTTTAACATTTGCTGTCAAATTAGCGGCGTGCCAATTTTTGGACCCAGTTTTTTTGTGAAAAGAAAAGAAATTTGATATTGTAAGAAATGCATCCAAGCAGCCCATGATTTGTTCCCAAATTTGAATGAGCAAAACTGAACCAGCCATAAAGAGATAGTAAAGAATTTACTTCATTATCTAACAAAAGATCATATAAGACAATGGGAGCTATCTCATGGTATAACATATTGTCTTATATAAATGTACTTCCTGTTAAAATGTGAATGGGGATTGAGTTGAGATCAATGTTTAAACCCCTATAAACTACCTGCTGATTGGTCGGAAAGATGAATACATCATTTATTGCACCAATAAGAGACAATGTTTAGAATAATTGTATCCTGATAAAGTTTGGAGTGACATATTTTAGAAGCAGAAATGTTATAAATAGTAACTCAAGTTAGTCTTGAAATTAACACCAATCCTTAACTTTGTTAAAGGTGTATGTTCCAATCACTTTTTTGGGGCTATGATTTTTTTCTTCACATCCAAGATATTTGGATATCAGAAGCATCCCTATATTTTTCTCGTTATGTCTGTAAAATCTTAGGGGCCAGAAATGTTCCATTTAGATATTATAGGCTAAAATGTGGTGAATTACAGCCAAAGGTGGTTAACCACCAACCAGTCTGTGTACTACTCAGGTTGCAAATGTATTGCGACCTTGTGCTTCTAAAAATAGAACCATTGGAGTTATGCAACTCAAACTTTGGAATGTGACAATTTTAAGGATGACCTTTCATGTAATATAGAAAACATAAAGTTGAAAATCGGGCCAGCAATCGGAACATCTACCTTTAAAATGGGCAGGTAGTGTGCATGGGGTTAAATGCAATACTGAACCTAGCTAACATTACTACAATTGTGTCTAAAAGATGATGAATCATGACATAGACCTTTTATCACCTCGGAAATAAATGTTATTAAATAATCAATTAAAGTCTAAATTAAAGGAAATGTCAAGGATAATCAAATATGCTCCTCATCACTATCCTGCATGACACTCTGTTGACACTAACACTCTGTATTGATTGCTGAAGAAGCTCTTTTGAAACCATGTTTTCTGTGTTGAACCCTGAACGAGAGCAAACAAACTAATAGGCCTCCACCTAATTAAAAACTGGGCTTGATAAGACTTGCCCTCTGCCAGTGTAAAGTCCAATAGTTTCTATTGAGTTGTGTAGTACACACCCTAACCAATATAACCATAAATTCTACTATAGGAGCGTTCAGACAAGTAGCACTAGGCTAGAGCCTAGCGTCAAATTCGCTAAACTCTCGGTTAATGGTAGTGTGAATCATGTCATGGTTTAAAAAGGGGCATTATACGTATGGGAGTGAGCCCTCATTATCCTAGAAATCAGGGGGTTTTTGCATCTAAGTAAAATACTTTTAAGTATATAGTTTACCAACATTCGCTGTTTATCATATAACATTTCATGATTTTCTTAGTTTCTTAGTTTCGATATGATCATATCGAAACTCAGGTGCTGAATTCGGAAGTTATGCATCGTTTTTCTCACAGACTTTCGCGGCAAATCTCAACCCGGAAGTGCCATTATTTGCTTATTTAGGCATGAAAGCGATGTCAGAATTGTATGACATTTTGGATTTGGGCTATGTTGATGATTATCTTTATACGTTATTTGCTCATTTAGTATATCTCTCAATGCCCCTTTAACTAACTTCGAGTCTAAAGATGGAATTTTAACCTTAAGAAAGAAATCTAGCGGTTAACTAGTCCTGAAGCACTAACCGAGAGAGAGTTAGCCAAGAACGTGTCTGCCGTGTAAATCCTTCAACAATGTTAACCGCGAGTGAGAATTATGTAAGGCCATGCCTATCAATGCATTACTTCCTGCAATCTGAGAATCGAGCGACCTTGAGCTAGTCTCGAAGCTACCGCAGTATCACTAGACTCAAGCAAGGCTCAAGATAACAGTTTTTTAACCGGGAGCTACTTAAAAGTAGCGCCCGGATCAGGGGGATTTATTGAGAACCGGGAGCTACTTTTAGTCTACCAGGAGCTAACCTTTTATTAAATCAATGAAGCTTAAGCGAAATTCAATGTTTTGGGCAAGCTTCCTCGGCGCTGGTTTGGACAAAATATCAGCGCTCAGTTGTTTATTTTTCAGCATTACCGGGCGCTTTGTAAAAAATCGCCCAGCGCCCGCTTATCTTGAGCCTTGGACTCAAGGATAAAATTGTCGGCACTCTGGATAAAAGTGGTAGATTTTGTTTATGCTCGAGACTAACTAGTCTTGAGTTTAGTCTCGAGTCTAGTGACCGCCTGAACATCGTGGTCATCTATTTGGTCAAGGCAATAAGTAATTATAAAATGCTTCCATTTTTTTTAGTAGCCTACCATGGAAGTTGTACAAGGGCAAAAATTCACCATAAAAACAGCCAAACATCGTTTTAAGATTATTAGGGTTATTATGGTCAGATCATAGCGCCCACAAAATATATATCATCCAAAACTTTGAATTGTTACAATTATATACAAATAAATGTCAATATCGTCATCTTCAACAAACAAGGCGGTTCTCGAACGGCGCGTCTCGCCTGTTCATCAAAAGTGACTTGAAAGAAATGATGATGAAACATATGATACAATGTAGCACTGTCACAGAGGTATGCATTGTAGTTAATGCAAGGGATGTAATACCTTGAAAAATTTAATCAACAAAAAGAACACACCAACCCTCTTCCGTCCACCAAATCCAATCAAGATAGGCCTTACGGATCTTATTTGACCCCAGATGACCTTGAATGACCTCCGATGACCTTGAAAATTTAATCAGCAAAAAGAATACACCACCCCCTTCCCTCCACCAAATCCAATCAAGATAGGCCTTACTGATCTATTTGATCCCATATTTGACCCCCGATGACCCCGAAAAATTAATCAACAAAAAGAACACACCACCCCCCTTCCCTCCACCAAATCCCATCAAGATAGGCCTTACTGATCTATTTGACCCCATATTTGACCCCCGATGACCCCGAAAAATTAATCAACAAAAAGAACACACCAGCCCCTTCCCTCCACCAAATCCCATCAAGATAGGCCTTACTGATCTATTTGACCCCATATTTGACCCCCAATGACCCCGAAAAATTAATCAACTAAAAGAACACACCATCCCTCTTCCGTCCACCAAATCCCATCAAGATAGGCCTTACTGATCTATTTGACCCCATATTTGACCCCCGATGACCCCGAAAAATTAATCAACAAAAAGAACACACCATCCCTCTTCCGTCCACCAAATCCCATCAAGATAGGCCTTATACTGATCTATTTGATCCCATATTTGACCCCCGATGACCCCGAAAAATTAATCAACAAAAAGAACACACCACCCCCCTTCCCTCCACCAAATCCCATCAAGATAGGCCTTACTGATCTATTTGACCCCATATTTGACCCCGATGACCCCGAAAAATTAATCAACAAAAAGAACACACCATCCCTCTTCCGTCCACCAAATCCCATCAAAATAGGCCTTACTGATCTATTTGACCCCATATTTGACCCCCGATGACCCCGAAAAATTAATCAACAAAAAGAACACACCATCCCTCTTCCGTCCACCAAATCCCATCAAGATAGGCCTTACTGATCTTTTTGACCCCCGATGACCCCGAAAAAATAATCAACAAAAAGAACACCCCATCCCTCTTCCTTCCACCAAATCCCATCAAGATAGGCCTTAGTGATCGATTTGACCCCATATTTGACCCCCGATGACCCCGAAAAATTAATCAACAAAAAGAACACACCATCCCTCTTCCGTCCACTAAATCCCATCAAGATAGGCCTTACTGATCTATTTGACCCCATATTGACCCCCGATGACCCCGAAAAATTAATCAACAAAAAGAACACACCACCCCACTTCCCTCCACCAAATCCCATCAAGATAGGCCTTACTGATCTATTTGACCCCATATTTGACCCCCGATGACCCCGAAAATTAATCAACAAAAAGAACACACCACCCCCCTTCCCTCCACCAAATCCCATCAAGATAGGCCTTACTGATCTATTTGACCCCATATTTGACCCCCAATGACCCCGAAAAATTAATAAACAAAAAGAACACACCACCCCCTTCCCTCCACCAAATCCCATCAAGATAGGCCTTACTGATCTATTTGACCCCATATTTGACCCCCAATGACCCCGAAAAATTAATCAACAAAAAGAACACACCATCCCTCTTCCGTCCACCAAATCCCATCACAATAGGCCTTACTGATTTATTTGACCCCATATTTGACCCCCGATGACCCCGAAAAATTAATCAACAAAAAGAACACACCCCGCCCCTTCCCTCCACCAAATCCCATCAAGATAGGCCTTACTGATCTATTTGACCCCATATTTGACCCCTGATGACCCCGAAAAATTAAGAACAAAAAGAACACACCATCCCCCTTCCCTCCACCAAATCCAATCAAGATAGGCCTTATGGATCTTATTTGACCCCCAATGACCTTGAATGACCTCTGATGACCTTGAAAATTTATTCAGCAAAATGAACACACCACTCCCCTTCCCTCCACCAAATCTCATCAATATGGGCCTTACTGATCTATTTGACCCCATATTTGACACCGATGACCTCTGGTGACCTTGAAAATTTAATCAGCAAAAAGAACACACCACCCCCCTTCCCTCCACCAAATCCCATCAAGATAGGCCTTACTGATCTATTTGACCCCATATTTGACCCCTGATGACCTTGAATGACCTCCGATGACCTTGAAAATTTAATCAGCAAAAAGAACACACCACCCCCTTCCCTCCACCAAATCCCATCAAGATCGGCCTTACGGATCTTATTTGACCCCATATTTGACCCCGATGACCTTGAATGACCTCCAATGACCTTGAAAATCTAATCAGCAAAAGAACACCCCACCCCCTTCCCTGACATCAAGTCCCATCAAGATAGGCCTTACGGATCTTTAGATATCGCGTCACAACGCGTCTCAAAAGTTTTAAGCATATTTGACCCCGATGACCTTGTATGACCCCCGATGACCTTGAAAAATCAATCAGCAACAGAACGCACCACCCCCCTTCCCTCCACCAAGTCCCATCACGATAGGCCTTACGGATCTCCAGATATCGCGTCACAAAGGTATTTCTTAGCACACGGCATACGGCATACGGCGGACGCCGGACAGAAATAGTGATAACATAGTCTCTTTCTGATTACATCAGGCGAGACAAAAACCTCATCATTTCTATGATTTATCTAAATTAATCTATCATAATATATCATGTTCATTTTCTAGACAAAACATCAATTATTTTTAAAGGATGATCAATCAAATTATCTATCTGAAAATTAGTGACAAAATCATTTTGTTGACCTTTAAATTCATAACACAAATTAGCCTTCAGATTTGATTTATTATCATTGATGACTGTTCCTGAATAATGCAATAACAAATATCACTTTCCAGGGGGGCAGGCATCTGCAGACGACATTCCAAAATGTCACAAAATGTTTCAAAAATGTCAAAATTATATTACCATAATGTATTTGGAATCACCATGTGAAATATATGATAGATATTGAACCGAGATGGCGCAGCCATCGAGGTCAATATCTCATATATGATACAATATAGAGAAGGACTGTACTATTGCTGTCATTTAAGCAGTACAATATGTCTTGAATGAAAAAAATAATTGTTATTTGTTTGTTTTTTTCAAATTTTCTTTTTTTTTCTATTTTTTTTTTTCTATTTTTTTTTCTTCAATTTTTTTTTCTTTTTCTATTTTTATTTTCTATTTTTTTTTCATTTTTATTTTTTCATTTTTTTTTCATTTTTTTCCTTTCATTTTTCAATTTTTTCTTCTTTGGCGGTCATGGTACACCGCAAAAAAGTGTTATACGCTCATGCATTTACCCACACACAATCAAAATTCTATTAAAATTTAAAAAAATAACTTGAATCCAAAATATGAAAAATATATTAACCAAAAATATGAAGAAAAGAATATGAAAACAAAAAATCAAACAAAAATTCCAAAAAAAAGTTAAAACAACAAAACCAATTATATTTTCTAAAAAAAAAAAGTTCTTCTTTTTTTCTTCCACATATATAAAACAAAAATATGAAAAATATATATTAACCAAAAAATTTAAAAAATGAGTCTGTCAGGCCCGCACAACAGGATGTTTTTTTCGGTGTCTACAAAATGTCTAGACGGTGAACTAACCAATAGCTCCTCAGAATGAAAGAACAAGTAGAGTCTTGTTATACAAAAGCTGGCTATATTCATACCACATTGTATCATATATTGAAATAAGTACAAATAATGTGCCTAGTATTGGTTCAGTAAATCTTGAGATAGACTTTGAAAGTTTGGAAAGGTTTTTGAAAAATCTGTTTGTATATGGTAACATAATACTATATGGAAAGTGTTATACTACTGGTACATCAGTGTCGTTCAATACTGGAACATAAAAGTTGCCAGTATCGGTCGATACTGGTACAATTTGACTGTTCCGGTATCAGTCAATACTGGAACACCAAATTGGTGTTCCAGTATCGAACGATACTGGAACACTGACTTTGTACCAGTATCGAATGTTTCTAGGTGTTCCAGTATCGGACAATACTAGTACGTCACAATCCAGAATCTGGGATCTAAAGTACACTTTTTCCGTTAAATAATAATGCTATGGACAAAATTTCAACAATGCACGCGGACGTGTATGCATGCGTACGAGCATAAACCCAGAAGTGCGTATAGGACGATTTCCAAAAATGACCGCACATCCTGATTGGTCAATCGTGAAATCGTCACACACATGCATGCATGGTTGTTCGCGCATTTCATGCATTTGGGCAGCTCCGTGAAAAACAACAAAACACGCTCGCGTGAAATAGCGTAAATTTTGACCATAGCATTAAAGGTATATGTTCGGATCACTTTTTTGGGGCTATGATTTTTTTTCTTCACATCAAGATATTTTGATTTCAGAAGAATCCACATATTTTTCTCATTATGTCTGTAAAATATTACGGGCCGGCCAGACATGTTCTGTTAAGAAATTATAGGCTAAAATGTGGTGAATTACTGCCAAAGGCGGTTTACACCAACCAGTTTGTGTACTACTCAATGGGAAATTGTTTGTGACCTTGTGCTTCTAAAAATAGAACCATTGGAGTTATGCAACTCAAACTTTTGAATGCGAATTTTAGGGATGACCTTTCATGTAAAATAGAAAACATCAAGATGAAAATCGCACTCTTATACGTATATATCCCAGTGCCCCTTTATGCAAATATCAATTGCAACTCTGGCCCCTGGGTACCCGGAATGGCCGGGACTTTGTCATCATGTAGCCGGGATTTTGGCCCAAAATTTGTCCCAGCAGGGCCGGGCGTATGCCGGGACTCGTTGTATCAATTTGCGTTAGCCAAAGTGCCAGGAATTTAGGCACAAGTCCCAGCCACCCCCGGGTACCCATGGGCTGGGGTTGCAATTGATATGTGCATTAACGTCAAATGGAAAACAAAATGTGACCAAAATATTGCCGAAATTGGATCACCCACCTTGACCCCCTGGGCACTACCTATCTATCTAACAGCGCTTCTGATTGGTTAATTACAAGATATGCTCATTTAAATAACCAATTACGATTCAGCTTTTAAACTATTTCACCCCAATCTTTATCAGGGATACAATAATTTTAACAATGTCTCTGATTGGTGCAATAAATGATGTATCCATCTTTCTGACCAATCGGCCGGTAGTTCTCAAAACTGACAAATATAGATTGGCGTTGGCAGATCATAACATGATTTCATGCAATATGCAGTCTATTTATTGTCAATAGGGCAGGGCAATGGTTATTTTAAGGGAGGATCTTTAAACAGAGATTGATTTTGATTGAGTCATCAAGTGAAGTACCAGGCTGCCTACCGCCCAATTGACATTTGATAATTCATATTACAATATCAGCCTCATCATTCTATTTATAAATACAATGTTGTTGGGGATCTGACCTAGCATTCCTGGGGGCGGGGGTGGGGGGGGGGGGGCAGTGGGACAGGGGGCATGGTTAGAAAAAATAGGGAACTCAGGAACCTGGTTCCCTGAAATTTAATAACTTTGGAGGGAAATTTTGACCTTGAAGGGAAATGGTGCGTGCTGTCCCTTCCCCCCCCCCCCCCCCCCCCCCCCCCCCCCCTCCCCCTACCCCCCGGAATCAAACTGGGTCGCCGCGGCCTGAGTCCAGGTGATCATGCATCACACTACGGGGTCACTCTCCCAAAATTAAATTTTTGGAGCCTATATGTACCTTTGCTTGATTGTGCAATGGGAAATGGGGTTCCATCAGCGCGGTGCTTCTGTTGGATTTTGTTGGATTTAACAGGGTCAATAAAGACCCCCATTAGTCATTTTATCAGTTCCTCAATCCCGCTTTGTGCCGCACACCTTGACCAAAATGAAGATAAGTTTGAGTACCCTGCCAACCCTCTCCCCTTCCAGCCAACCCCCTCCCCTTCCTATCATTGACCTTTTAGTTATTAAAATGTATCCACATTTTGACCGCTATAACATTCCACATATTGGTTCAAAGTCAAATTTCATTTTATTTTGATGAAAACGAAACCTACCCAATAAATAAAGATAAAGATCCAATAAAATATCAACAAACAGCGCAAACAAATATGGACTATTGAACACGATCCCTTAAAATCTACCAACTGAGAATACTTTGTGAAATGCAATCGGTCAGCATACTGTAAACACCCACACATTTACACTTTCTATGCGACATGCAGTCGACTGTTCCAATATTTCACAAAATGTATACAAACACGGCTGTTTGATCCCATATAATTTGTCCGATTTATTCTGAGAACACCGTAACTTGCTGGCCCGGTTCTGGTTTTAACTTATACTGGCCATCTTTTGTAGAAATTTGTAGGTGCCATTTCTGAGAAATAGAGCTTTGAATATTATTATTTACTATAATAGCGCCCTCATCGGCCACATTTCCCATAGAGTTACATGTAAAATGTGTGTAAAGTAGAAAATGCCGATAATTTAAAAATGGCTCCTACAATTTTCGTGAAATTTTCACCGTATACTCGTATTCATTAGCTACCTATATCAGGTCAACTGTCAAACCCTATCTGGGTCACTATGAAATCTTTTTTTATTCCATAATTTTAATTATAAATCGGACAGTCGTGCAAAATGTCAAAATTATTGAATCTCATCAATTTTGGAATCACCATGAGAAATGCATTAAAATATGTACAAACATGCCTAGTATTGGTTCAGTAATTCTTGAGATAGACTTTAAAAGTTGGGAAAGGTTTCTGAAAATCTATTTTGTATGGTAAAACTAATAGCTAGCCGTGTGTAAAGAGTTTAATACCAAACAAACCAAGTTCACTGTTTGCTAAATAAATGGAAACCGGTGCACATATTTACCAATTCATTATTTGAAATGTAAGGTATTTCACAATTGCAACATTTAATTTACATAGAGCAAAAATATAATTAATATCGGCTAAAAAGACAATTTTGTTTCCTTTTTGTTTCCTTCTTGATTTTGGAACCAATCCCAAACCTTTTAAGGCAATTACAAAATACACAATAAAATTGTTTTAAACCAGCATCAAAATATGTGTTATCTACATGTAGATTACATGTACTTTAACCCACTATAAAGCAAAATGAACTTTTGCATAGTGTTTTAATATATCACATATTTGGATATGTTTGCTTTGTAACAATAACATTATTTTTAATTAATATTACAACTGGATAATAGTATCATAATGGGCAATTCCAAATGAAAAGAGTCAAAAATGGAAAATTTAAAGGGGCATTGAGAGATGTATCGATATACTAAATGAGCAAATAACGTAAAGATAATCATCAACATAGCCCAAATCCAAAATGTCATACAATTCCGACATCCTCTTCATGCAAAATAAGCAAATAACCGCATTTCCGGGTTGAGATTTGCCGCGAAAATATGCTTGTACAACGATCGCATAACTTCCGAATTCAGCACCTAGTTTCAATATGATCATATCGAAACTAAGAAAATCATGAAATTTTATATGATAAACGGCGAATGTTGGTAAACTGTTTCAGATGATAGTTAGTATATGCATAAGTATTACTTTGATGCAAACAAACTGATTTCCAGGATAATTGAGGGCGCACTCCCATACGTATCTCTCAATGCCCCCTTTAAAAGTTTATAAAATACAAATTCAAAGCATGTTTTGGGTGGTCACAAAGAAGATTTTAAAGACACCACCACAATGCATTGCGTTTTTGCAAAATGCCCTAATTCTGGTCTCCAATTTGTCTTGGTTCCCATAGACATATGCACACTGTCATGGTTTCATAGCGCATTCATCGTTGGAGCTCTTAGGTTCTAGTTTACATCAATGAATAAATTAATTATCAGTATTCCTTATTTCTAAACCTTTAGAGCTCAACAAATGTATTAGTGTAAAAAAAACTTTAGTTGGCTAGCATTAGTGCAATGCATTGTGGGAAGACCTTAAAATCTTCTTTGGGCTTGTCGGGAGGTGCATGAATACATCTACAGGATCAGTTGATGCATATGGACACTTTTAAGCATCACAGCATTTTAACCCCCTGAGAACTACCGGCCGATTGGTTAAAATTTAGAATGTGTCAAATGTTGTGCCAATCAGAGACATCGTTAGAATAATTATAATTTTCAAAAATATTAACATAAAATATTTAAAAGCATAACTGTAATTGGTTATCAAAATGATGATATCATGTAATTGACCAATCAGAACCACTGTAAGATAGACAGGTAGACCCCAGGGGGTTAATGATGGAGAAGACTTAACCATCATGTTTCACCACTGTCATAACTAGGGCATATCCATCAACAAACTGCTATACCTTAGCAGAAGGTGATGTGCCCTACACTTATACATGACATTACACACCATGGCAAATTATGAGACCAAGGACACCTTATGCCAAAGCTATAATTTAAGTGTCACATTGATCTTAGATACACGAGAAGTCAATAAGCCCTATATCGAGGGTTGAGCGCCAGAAGGCCGTAACTCAACTTTTGGGCAAATTGATATTTTGGTACAAAAATAATCCATATAACCTAGATTTTCAGAACCTTAAAGAGATAACTCATATTAACACTCTGAATTTGACTAAAAGTTGGGTGCTACAGTGTATTGTAATGAGTCCCAAATATTTGAAAGTAGTTACGGCCTTCTGGCGCTCAACCCTCGATATCTTGTTGTTCATTTCAGGGAAGGAATTGCGTCATATTTTGTGGGAATTTGAATGATTTCCCCTTAAAAGATGCTCAATTGCATTAAACTGGATTAATTGAACAACGAATCAAAACAATGTATGTGGTTGCATGAACTGTACGGCGTGCACGCAGAGTGCAATATTAGACACTTTCAATGCACTCCGCGAATTCTAGTTTCCTGCTTTCTGATTGGTTCGATACTACTAAGAGTGTATAAATAACAGCTATATAACAGCTAACATATTATTACACTAAGTGAAATAAAGTTAGTTAGCAGCCCCGCCCCATCTATCTTTATCCTGATTTGATTTTAAAGTGATACGCTCTTAGTGTGGTGGAGGTGGAGGTGGCAGAGCGGTAAGGCACACCGTACCGTCGGTCGGGAGTTTTTCATTAAAGCACAAAATTGTGGGTTCTCTTGAAACCAAGATTCATTGCTTACCCAAAAAAATCTAGGTCGGCGGAAATCTTACAATCATATCTTAATTCAGTAAGGTTAGTTTATTAGATTCTCTTTCCGTGGTTTAAGCTGATAATCGGATGTAATTGTAAAATTTCTCCTCTACCCCATTCATTGTGTACAACGTGCAGGTCTATACAGTTAATGTCAGTGTGCCGTGGTTCGGAGAGTCATGTTAAGCCGTTGGTCCCGTGATTTTAGACGCTTCACCCTGAACACGTTAAAAGTTACAGACCTTATCGTTAAAGAGTAGGGGATCATCCCAGGTTTGTTACCTGTACAAAAATCTCATCTCTCTAGGTATCAGAGAGCTGCGACGTTTATATCCCAATTGTGGATTTTGTCGCAGTATCCGACCGATACAGATGGTTATATTTACCTTTTTGTTGAGTTTCTGCAGACGACATTCCAAAATTTCACAAAATATTTCAAAAATGTCAAAATTATTGGATTTCATTACAATATTTGGGATCAACATGAGAAATGCATTAAAATAAGTACAAACATGCATAGTATTGGATCAGTAATCCTTGAGATAGACCTTAAAAGTTGGAAAAAGTTTATGAAAAATCTGTTTTGTACACGTATGGTAAAACTAATACGCTCTTGGTGTGGTGATATTTACCTTTTTGTTGAGTTTGAGCCATGTGATGAAACCCTTGCTGTCTATGTACTGTAAACCAAAGAACCAGATTTCTCTCAGACCAATAGTTTTTACTACCTGTATACGGAAAGAAAAAAGGAAAATTCATTCGCATTTAGTTTGCATTCTAATACAAATAAATATATAATTATCAAAATGGAAATCAAGGACATGAATTAGAGATGACCCCTGTATTTCCTCTTGGAAATATTTATATTAGTTGGCAAATTTTACTCATTGGAACATGTTGTCTGCACAGAGCCCTTACAACCAGGGTCTAATTAATTAACACTTTCCACACATCAGGCGTCTGCAGACGACACTCCAAAATTTCACAATTATTGTATTTCATTATCATATTTGGAATCACCATGAGAAATGCATTGAAATAAGTATAAACATGCCTAGTATTGGTTCAATAATCCTTGAGATAGACCTTGAAAATTGGGAAATGTTTCTGAAAAATCTGTTTTGTATAGGGCAGGAAAAACCAATAGCTGTATGGAAAGTGTTAAGGACTTCTTTGGTCCAAGCTCTGGGTTTCCAGATGAACTTGATACAATCTGAGTTCCATTTGATAACTTGATCAAGATTTGATTTCCTGGGTTAGAGAAATAACATTTAACCCTAACTCCCAAGGCTATGTTTTTGCGTGTATCGGGGGGATGGGGAAAAGTACAATTGTTTTAACCAAAAAAATAACCGAGCATCCCCCCCAGATTCAATCCCGGGACCATCCGCACCCCAACCAACTGAGCTAACTCCCCAGTGCATATGCGGGCACAAACTTCGTGCCCACATATGCCTGCGGTAGGTGACGTAATCGAGCCAATGCAGCAGCAACGCGCGTGGAATTAGTTTGATTTTGGATGATTTTGTATGGTCTAGTGGGGTTACACTGATATTGTTAAGTTTATAGCATGCTTGGCCTACTTCAGCAGAAACTTTTATTTTGCAACTGGCTCATTACAAAATGTTAAATGGGTTATCAACTGCATCAAAATCGCAACATATCAGCTTCGAGGAAACTCTGCCTACCTGCCTACAGAGTTTTATTTTACTCTCAAATCCTATGTCTAGTAGTATGGTCTTAGCTTAAATCAGTACATTTAATATCAGAAAATGAAATTTGACTGTAGACATGATATTGTTGTTTGTTTTTATAAATTAGAATGAAATAATAGACAAAAAGAATCCTATCCCTTCCTTAATTTTACGCAATCTGCTTTTGATACGCAATTCGATTTTTGTGACATGAGAACAAAATGCCATTCTAAAGTTAGCCATAATTATAAAGCCTGATGCTATCTCGTATTTAAGTAAATGAAATGGGCTAGTCAATGAAAACTGATCCGTGTATTACGATTATAGTTAGAAGTTCAAATTCATGGCATTGCAAGTCATTTAGTAATGCACTTATCAATTGCAACCCTGGCCCTGTGGGACCCGGTACTAGCGAGGATCTGGGCTGTGACGTACACATTGCCAATGTGACCTCCCCGGTACAGTCTTGTACAGTCCCCGGGGGAGGGGGGGGGGGACATCAGTTTTTGTATGTCACCGTTACAGTCACAGATACTTTCATTTTGTCAGTAATGTAAACGTCCCCGGTATAGTCGTGTACAGTCCCCGTAGGGAGGGGACACCACTTTTTTGTATGTTACCGTTACAGACTTTTCAGAGATGTACATCCCACTACGTCCCGGCTAGCTATGGCACACTTTGTACATCCTTGGTACACGCCCCGCTAGCCAGGCAACATTTCTTGTACATCCCCCCTACAGTCCCCTTATGGTCCCTGCCATGTCCAGGGTCCACCGGGACCAGGGTTGCAATTGATAAGTGCATAATAGCGTTATAGTATATCAATACTGTTATATAGTTTATTAATATCCTTACGCGCCCCGCTAGCCGGGCAACATTTCTTGTACATCCCCCCTCTACAGTCCCCTTATGGTCCCCGCCATGTCCAGGGTCCACCGGGACCAGGGTTGCAATTGATAAGTGCATAATAGCATTATAGTATATCAATACTGTTATATAGTTTATTAATACTCTTCACATGCATTGGGGAAAAAGCTATGGTAAAGTTATCAATCGGTTTATCTTATCACACAGAATTATCTAATGTTTTATTGAGTAAGTGTACTATGTACTCGTGTAGTGTACATGTACGATCAAGTACTGCATGGTGTCAAGTATAGACATGAAGGCTGGCAGAAAATCATACTAAATAAATTTACAAAATGAGCAGTTCAACTTTAATTTTAGTAAACATACAGACCAAATGAGCTATGAATACATTTTTGTTTTGTTATTTTTTGTTTGCTTGTTTATTTATTAACTTATTTATTTTAATTGGTCTTTATTTTCTTGCTTTTGTCTTCTGTTTTTGATTGTTGTTGGGTTTTATTTGGTGTTTTTTTTCTTCTTTGCTTTCATTTTTTGCAGGCCTTGAATTAAGAAATGAAAAGGGCAGGCAATTTGAAAGGGGCACCAACTTTATCCAAGGCCATTATGTACTTTTGAATGGAGAGAAAACAGCCAGAAATTGAGGGCATCAAGGCTACTAGGTGGGGCATCGAAGGCCATTGCCTTCGGTGCCTTCAATTAATTCAAACCCTGGTTTGGGGGGTTATTTTGCTGCTTTTTAAAAAACAACTTTAATGGTGAGTGGTCATAGCACCATGATGTTTCATTTTTTCAGCAAACCCAAAAAAATAAACTTTGTTAATTTTACCTTTTCCAGTAGTTATGTAATTCTGAAACGATATGAATATTATCTTTTGGCTTGCTTCATTGTTATAGATTGATTGGGATTTATGCATTTATATTCTGAATTGTTTGGTTTGTTCCGACTTAAAAATCACTTGAAACCTGAATGTGCATTAAGATGAAAATATGAATAATCACCTGCAAGACTATTTATTGTACATGGTTATAATATAGAAACATAGGAATGTCTAGTGTGTGTGTGGTGCTGATGTATATAAACATTGTAGATTGAACAGTGCGCTAATGGTTGTTCTTTTTTGAATTTGAGTGTTCCAGGGGATTGATCCAGGTCAACAATTCTGATAAAGGGTGAAGGGGAAGGATGAAAACCCGAGAGGAGGGGGCTGACATTGGAAAGGGGTATAGGTATGTGCTGTCCTGAAAACAATTAAATGAAATAAATAAATTTCAAAAAGTAAAAAAATAAATGAGAACATTATATCTCCATCAATTTGTTTTGACCAATTCTAGATTTACATCTCACTGAAAATATACCATAAAAAGAGGAAAACCAGAAAGAAAGTGGTATAAAATGAAAGTATACAATAGAGTGAACCGCCCATGAAACACACAACCTTGCAATATCATTGCAAGAAATTTATCATAATTTTCAAATAACGGCACTCCAACGAGCTTATTATTACCATCAGATCAATAAAAACATAAGGAAATAATATTATACGAGTTGAAGGTCTCAAAATGCAATAGTTTATTTAACATAGGCTAGTGTTTTGGTTTGAACAGAGCTTTATCAATTTCAAGCAAAAGATGTTTACAACTATATAATTATTATTTCCAAGCCCTAATACTATTATAGGGGAGGGCTGATTTGGTCAAAAGTGGACCTCTTTTACAAAATGTGACTTTGACTATTTGGAATTTGGGCCCCATGCCTTTACTATCTAGATGAATAATGTCAAAATTTTCAAAATTTAACAATTATTTAGGACTATGTTTAAAAATAAATGAAATAGTATTTAATTCAGTTTCACATTAAAAAATATAAATAATTACAAATACCTGCCATGCTATTATTAAGCGTATCAACCATAATTCACTAAATTACTATATTGTATTAATATAACAATTGGCTTAAATATAGAGTAGATATTATCAGAGTATCATGGCTTCTATTATTGCTCTATATGAATCAATTTAGTGAAGTGTCATCCAATTACAGTCACAATTGCCTATTGTCATCGGGATCAGTCACAATTGCCTATTGTCATCGGGATCAGTCACAATTGCCTATTGTCATCGGGGATCAGTCACAATTGCCTATTGTCATCGGGATCAGTCACAATTGCCTATTGTCATCGGGGATCAGTCACAATTGCCTATTGTCATCGGGATCAGTCACAATTGCCTATTGTCATCGGGATCAGTCACAATTGCCTATTGTCATCGGGATCAGTCACAATTGCCTATTGTCATCGGGGATCAGTCACAATTGCCTATTGTCATCGGGATCAGTCACAATTGCCTATTGTCATCGGGATCAGTCACAATTGCCTATTGTCATTGGGATCAGTCACAATTGCCTATTGTCATCGGGGATCAGTCACAATTGCCTATTGTCATCGGGATCAGTCACAATTGCCTATTGTCATCGGGATCAGTCACAATTGCCTATTGTCATCGGGATCAGTCACAATTGCCTATTGTCATCGGGGATCAGTCACAATTGCCTATTGTCATCGGGATCAGTCACAATTGCCTATTGTCATCTGGGATCAGTCACAATTGCCTATTGTCATCTGGAATCAGTCACAATTGCCTATTGTCATCGGGATCAGTCACAATTGCCTATTGTCATCTGGGATCAGTCACAATTGCCTATTGTCATCGGGGATCAGTCACAATTGCCTATTGTCATCTGGGATCAGTCACAATTGCCTATTGTCATCGGGGATCAGTCACAATTGCCTATTGTCATCTGGGATCAGTCACAATTGCCTATTGTCATCGGGATCAGTCACAATTGCCTATTGTCATCTGGGATCAGTCACAATTGCCTATTGTCATCGGGGATCAGTCACAATTGCCTATTGTCATCTGGGATCAGTCACAATTGCCTATTGTCATCGGGGATCAGTCACAATTGCCTATTGTCATCTGGGATCAGTCACAATTGCCTATTGTCATCGGGGATCAGTCACAATTGCCTATTGTCATCTGGGATCAGTCACAATTGCCTATTGTCATCGGGGATCAGTCACAATTGCCTATTGTCATCTGGGATCAGTCACAATTGCCTATTGTCATCGGGGATCAGTCACAATTGCCTATTGTCATCGGGGATCAGTCACAATTGCCTATTGTCATCGGGATCAGTCACAATTGCCTATTGTCATCGGGATCAGTCACAATTGCCTATTGTCATTGGGATCAGTCACAATTGCCTATTGTCATCGGGGATCAGTCACAATTGCCTATTGTCATCGGGATCAGTCACAATTGCCTATTGTCATCGGGATCAGTCACAATTGCCTATTGTCATCGGGATCAGTCACAATTGCCTATTGTCATCGGGGATCAGTCACAATTGCCTATTGTCATCGGGATCAGTCACAATTGCCTATTGTCATCTGGGATCAGTCACAATTGCCTATTGTCATCTGGGATCAGTCACAATTGCCTATTGTCATCGGGATCAGTCACAATTGCCTATTGTCATCTGGGATCAGTCACAATTGCCTATTGTCATCGGGGATCAGTCACAATTGCCTATTGTCATCTGGGATCAGTCACAATTGCCTATTGTCATCGGGGATCAGTCACAATTGCCTATTGTCATCTGGGATCAGTCACAATTGCCTATTGTCATCGGGATCAGTCACAATTGCCTATTGTCATCTGGGATCAGTCACAATTGCCTATTGTCATCGGGGATCAGTCACAATTGCCTATTGTCATCTGGGATCAGTCACAATTGCCTATTGTCATCGGGGATCAGTCACAATTGCCTATTGTCATCTGGGATCAGTCACAATTGCCTATTGTCATCGGGGATCAGTCACAATTGCCTATTGTCATCTGGGATCAGTCACAATTGCCTATTGTCATCGGGGATCAGTCACAATTGCCTATTGTCATCGGGGATCAGTCACAATTGCCTATTGTCATCGGGGATCAGTCACAATTGCCTATTGTCATCTGGGATCAGTCACAATTGCCTATTGTCATCTGGGATCAGTCACAATTGCCTATTGTCATCTGGGATCAGTCACAATTGCCTATTGTCATCGGGGATCAAAGGAACCATTAATCTTCTCTCAGGCTGTTTGGCATATATGCAAAAATAAATTAAGTTGCCTTGGAGTGCCAATGTTGTGATTGGGTCATTTGGTTTTTTTAAATTTTAAATTACTGAAAACCAATTCTTGTCTAAGTTCTTTTTTTGCCTATGTACATGTAGTGCATCATTTATAAATATGAAACTCAGGTTTAGTATATTTTGCTAGTGTGTTTCAGATTTTGTATAACAAAATGCGATCAAGTGCTTGACAATAAGATGAAAGATGTTTGTTTTAACATTCCGAAACGTCGGCCCTCATTTTGTTGTGTTGTTACTTTTTAAGGTTTTGTTAACTTTTTAGCCATTTCCATAGTTTATATTTTTGGTGTAATGCTGTTGAATCCATTTGGATCCATCATTGCTGCCCTTGCTGGTTTTGTTGACCCTTTTCAGCAATACTATTATAAGCTTGAGCAATGTTTACCCGATTGCATGCTCGGTTATTTGTTAATTACCTCATTCAAAGAAAAAAACATGTTTGAAAAAATAGAAACACTAGGTCCGGCATGAAAATGAATTTGTATGAAAACCCTGGAAAGGTCAAAACGGGGTGGGGGGGGGGGAATGGAAAGCAAAATAGCCTGCTAAGGAAGGCGACTATACAAGATTTCACATTTCTATTTAACTTTACCATCAAAACATAAATTAGCGCATGGATCTACCAGACTTTCTTGCACCATCTGAAGGAAACTTTTAAGTTTACAACACTTTCCACTTGCAGGCGTCTGCAGACGACATTCCAAAATTTCAACAAAAATTTCAAAAATTTCAAAAGATTTCAATTTAATTACCATATTTGGATTCACCATGTGAAATGCATTGAAACAAGTACAAGTATGCCTAGTTTTGGTTCAGTAAATCTTGAGATATACTTTGAAATTTGGGAAAGGTTTCTGAAAAATCTGTTTTGTTTATGGTTACATAATAGCCGCCGTGGAAAGTGTTGTCAAAACATGCAAAATCTCAAATTCCTCGCAAAGTTGAAAAACTCCTTTTTGTCTAACTGCAAGCACTCAAGATTTTGGTTTCAAATGAAGACTAAACATACAACAAAAACTTGACATTTCAAGCTCGATTTCAGCCCGATATCTGAGCTGTCATACCACTAAGACGTCCGTTGGAAGTCAACCGATACATTACGCCGTAAACAAAATGTGCTTTCATTCAAATACCAGTGAAATTACTCTGCACTATAAATACAAGGTGGAATGTGGTATTTGCTTTTAATTACAAAATACACAACCTGTCAACCAAATCACCAATGAAGCTAAAATTGAATCGTTTTATAGCGAGCAGTTTATATCTGGCCAAGCAATGTGGACACTGAATTGCACACTTATATTGCCTTACATCATCACACTTTTACATTAGCAGCAGTGCTCCCCCACCCCCACCCCCACCCCCCCCCCCCCCTGCCCAGTCAACTCAAGTCCAACCACATTTTGTCCCCCATACAATCGATGTTGACTTGTAATGTCAAAATGAATTAAACTTAGCTTAACATTTGAGACCAAATTAAGCTTATTTCAGGCAATTTTTACATTAAAAGCCCACATTTGTGTGTGTTTCACACGCATTTTCCCCTCATTTTTGTTCTTGCCCCCCCCCCCCCACCCCCCAGATATGTTCTTGCCCCTGTTTGTTTGACCCAAATAAATGTTGATGCTGTTGCCGCCACTGCATTTTCAAAGAGGTTTAAAACAGGCATGTATTATCCTGTGTATTTTCTCTTATGTGACATGGGTCATTCCATTGAGAGTGTATCGTGTACACGGTTCTCCTTCCAAGAAAAAAAGTAGGCCTATCAATCATACACAGCCGTCCAGGCCTGTATGACTTCCCAGTGCTCCTCACAAAACAGAAAAGAGTGACAATTGGCCAAATTTGCGAGCAAAGAAGTAATTAATATGCATATTTGGGCAACAATACATGGCGAGATCCCTTATTTAAGTACAATTGCGCATTTTTATTTTGGCGGTAGGTATAAGGATGAAGAAAAAATAGCCATGTTACTATTACTGTAAAAACTGAAATTTTTGCAGTGGTTTTATTTTCGCGCTTTTCCTGCAAAATATTTTTCCCCTGAAATTATAACACACAAAGATATTGTTTTCAACCTTCATGCAGTGCATCCAGAAGGTCGCCTGCGAAAAAAAATGCGCGCAAAAAAAAATGCGCGACAATATCTTTACACAAAATATTGACTTTACCAGTATACATACCTGATCAAAGAGCTGTTTGCCGGTGGTCGTGGGCTGGATGGCAAACTCCAGCTCCGCGTCCATCGTAGTCACACGTACATTCACCTACAAGAAATAGAAGAAAATTAATCAGATTAGCAAAATTTAACCCCCTGAGAATTACCGGCTGATTGGTTAAAAAGATGGATACATCATTTATTGCACCAATGAGAGACACTGTTAGAATAATTGTATCCCTGATAAAGATGGGAGTGAAACATCTTACAAGCTGCATTTGAATTGGCTATTCATATGAGTAAGTCTTATAATAAACCAATCAGAACCACTGTAAGATAGACAGGTAGACCCCAGGGGGTTAAGACAATGTTGAGCAAATCATGGCAAATGTTTTGAGATTATTGTTTCTCACAACAGTAAATAAGCTTACCTCTGGGATAGCTTTCTGGATAACTCGCTTGCCTTTTATCAGCCCAATAACACGTGGGGGCGCTGTTGGCGGTTAATCATGGCAAATTCAGATAACTGAGTGATGATGAAGATGATAAGATCTCATGTGACACCTTCCAAGATGATAATTTGTTGTAATTGTTCATCACTTAGGCGATGAAACAAAACCATACTGTTATACGGGCAAACGGATCTCTGTGGTAGAATTGGTTGTTAGAGCGTTGTTGTTTTTTGTGTGTAGTTTTTCCAAAAAGGATTTTGGGAATTTTTGGTGAATTTTCAACAAATTTTGAAATGTTCAAACATCAAGTCACATGTATTGGAAATTGATTCAAGACATTCGTGAACATTTATCATGTACCAATTCCAATAACTTTAAATTACAAATAATAAAATATTGCAATATATTTTATATAAAATATATTATCATACATACAGTATCATTGCACGACAATTTATCATGAAAAATTACGCATCCTTATTCAGATTCAAAGAGAAATAGCAAATTTGGATGATAATTACCATCATCTGAATTAATTTACTGATCTATACAAAGTTTAGCAATTAACTCCCACATAAACCGATCAACACCATCAGATCCTTTTTGGTACATCCCAAGGACAAAACCCCTGACGCGAACAAATGTGGTGTGATATACCAAATTGACTGTCCTGATTGCCCCAAATCCTACGTGGGTGAAACGAGCAGAGCTCTTGCCACCAGGTTCAAAGAACACTCGAACCACAAAACTACTCCTCTCACAGCTGTGGCAGAACATTCAAAAGACTTCAAGCACAAAATCAAGCTTGACGGAACGACGTCCAAGTGATCGCCAGAGAAGATCAGTTTTGGAAACGTAAGATCAGAGAGGCTATTGAAATCAGGACACAGAAACCGACCCTCAACCGAGACACCGGCTACGACCTACCCGCCATCTACGATGACCTGCTGTTATGTGATCGCCCAAAAGGTGGTCATGTGACAACACTACGCTGAATGAGTCGTGATGACCTCAAAAGCTACGGAGCTCAAACACCATGGTTCGAAAAAGGTATAAATTATTCCTAACTCCCACATAGTTGACCAATTTTTTATCAGAGTTCTTGAAATTATGTACCCAAAAATAGCATTTTCAACATTAAATTTAAAAACAAGGTTTACTTTGGCAGAAATGACAATTTTTTCATGATCTTAAATCATTTGAACCCTTTTATTAGTAAAAAACTGTTCTGTGTAGAAAATTACATTACATGTATTGACAATATGAAAACGGTTTCCTACGATACAATTAGAGAATAAAATATAGTTCGTAGCTGTATTGCTATACATACTATGGTCTTATAATGTTTAGGCTGTACCATTACATGACGACACAAATATGGTACAGCCTATACATTATAAGACCAGATCGTACCAAAACAGCTACCTACTATATTTTATTGGTTATTTTGATCTTTTATCATAAAATAATGCATCTTGTTCTAGATTTATTTTAATTATTCAACAGATTTCCCCCCTTCATAATCAGCGAATCAAGAGAGCTGTTTACCAACTTCCTGCTTCAAATTAATCGCGTTCTTTGCACACACACACATACAGCTGCATATATACGCAAGGCGCATATGCCGGCGACTTTGTGAAGGGCAAGCTAACGCGTTGACCATACGCACTGAAGGTATTATTATTCGAATGAAAAGCCCCGCCCCAAACTATAAACCATTGTCTCATCTTATATATTGCATATCGGCCAATCAAATTGCCTGTTGACATCCAAAACCACCCACTATATAAGAATTTTTAATAAAAAACATTTTGAAACACAAGGACCCTTAAAACGTTTGAATTCGTGGCATCAATTGGTTGCACATCTATGGGTTCATTTTGCCACAAAACCCCGGTAGAATCTGACATCCTCCCCTCCGCCTCTCTCATTTTTCCCTTTTATATTTCCCTTCTCCCATCCTCTCTCCCCCACCCAAGTCTCTCACACAACTGTCAATACAATTGTTCAAGCCAGTCAGTAGGAAATATTTCATTTTGATTTTAAACCTTGTAATTGTAAATTTTACTCAAGTGTGAACAATATATTGGTAACCAATCACTATACTGCCTAAAACACTATTAAATTGCACACAATTTTTTTAAAACAATTTTGAAAACACATTTTAGGATCCCAACATTTTGATTTTTTTTGCAAATTGGTTCATTTTGCCACAAAACCCTGGTAGAATCTGACCTCTCCTCCAGTCCACCCCCTCTTCCTTTTTCTTTTTCACCTTCCTCCGCTCTTCCTTCCCTCTTATCCTACTCCCCCCCACCCAACTCTCTCTATTGATTGTCGTTAGAATTTGTAAACCAGTCGGTAGGGAATATTCCATTTTATCAATGACATTATCATTTTACAAATACACTACGGAGTACAAGAATACTGGATACGCCCTGCCTTCACACTGCAAGGTGTCAATGCCATCTAGTCAAGATTTTCCAGATTGCAAAATTGGCTCATATCAGCATTTCACCCGGGGGTGGGGGGTACTTGGATTTGGTTAGGTCGGGGGGTGCGGCTGAAGATTCAAAACCCCTACCCATTTCTAAGGGTGATTTTGGAAAACGTAAATTATTAGGAAAATATACCTAATTTCCGCAAATTTTCGTGAAAATAGACCACATTTACGCGAAAATAGACCCATTTGTAAACAGTGACCCCATTATAAGTTTAGGGATTTTTGCAAAAAAGTGACCCATTAGAGCAGCACGTGTCCCCATACCGTATTAGGTGAGTACCGCCACCCCCCTCTCCCACCCCCCCACCCCCCCCCCCCCCGGGCATTTTGCTTTCAGCGGCAGCAATATACATAGTACTTTAATAAAATCATAACCCAGGATTGTGTATTTAATGTGTGTTTTTTTTCTTCCATTATGATTTCTTCCACCGTAAGATTTTTCCATTTGATAAAATTTGATTCAGGAGAATACGTAAACGTGTAAAAGCTAAAAATAAATTCAGTCAAGGTTTTTGCCAAGAATATGTCATCGTATTTTAAGATATTTTTTCCTTTCACTACTACTATAACATCAGTAGTATTCAGTGACAATAACCATTTTCTACAAGAAATCGTTTGTCATTAAAGGGACATTAAGTGGTGCTGAAAATTTTAAATGTTTAAAAATTTACTTCAGAATTCAAGATGAATATTAAAAATTGCCATTATTGTTGTTTCTACTAACAAAAACACAGCAAAACTTGATTAAAACAATATCATCGCTATTTATTGAAAAACGCCCTCTGTGCATTATTCGCGTTATGTATCAAGTGTACTGCAGGGGGATATTGTTGGACGTAAAATGCTCGTTGCGGCTGTACGAGCATTTTTGAATCGACGTTTTCTTGTACAAAGAGGGCTGATTTTCTTAATCCATATAGGTGTAAGTTCATACATGTAATGTAATACAATTATAAAAATATACTAATCCCAGTTTTTATCATTTAGTGCCCCTTTAAGGCATAAAAAAGAAGGTCCATCTTAACACTTTCCATGCGGCAGGCGACATTCCAAATGTTCAAAAATGTTTCAAAAATGTCAGAATTATTTAATGTCATGACCATATTTGGAATCACTGTGAGAAATACATTGAAAAAGTACAAACATGCCTAGTTTTGGTTCAGTAATATTTGAGGTAGACCTTGAAAATCGGGAAAGGTAAGTTCTGACAAATCTGTTCCGTTGAAAGTGTTAACACTTTTCACACGGCTATTAGTGTACAATTTTTTTCCAGAAATCTTTCCCAACTTTCAAAGTCTGCCTCAAGAATACCGGAACCAATACCGGGCATGTTTGTACTTATGTCAATGCATTTCTCATGGTGATTCCAAAAATGGTGATATAAATCCAATAATTTTGAAATGTTTGCTAGCTAGAACTAGGACATGCATTTTAATTTATTATTATGTTTTTTAAATGAAATTTCACTTTTTGAGACACTAAGAATCATGGGAATGGGAACTTTCACAAAAATGATAATAACCTTCAGAGTCTCGGGCTCACATACATTTACAGGGTCAGAAATTTCAGGAGAATCCAAAATCCATTCTCGCAAAGATTCCCGCCGGTAAATTTGAGAGAATCAAAGATGATTCTCGTGTGTAACTTGAATCCATAGATTCTCGCAAAATCTTTTGCAAGAATCTGAATGGATTTTCGCAATCATTGACGACCTTCTGACCCTGATATGATTTAATTTGTTTAAACAACATGCACATAAAGCCAAACAATTGATCAATTATAATGCATTATGATACAGACAATTAAATATTATTGGGAGCCAGGACATTATCAATCCCTTGGTTTTGTCAATTGTTATTACCATACTGTTTGATCAAGGTGAATAACCACTGTACAATGTACATAATCAAATAAGTAATGGTAAGTAACCATGGCAACCATCCTCTCTCTTAAAGCAACCTTTTGCTTTAGTCTAGCTATAATTTGAAAACCTCAGATAACATGGAAATCAAGGGTCCTTTTATTTTTTAAAATAATTAAACAAAATGGGGAGGCTGGCAATAGAGGAAATTGTTTACAATTAATTGTGTCATATTACTTCCTTGTATCAGCCAATTGGTTTCATAGAAAGCTGTCAACTGAATGTTTGGATCAGCCTATCTTACAGTGGTTCTGATTGGTGTATTACAAGACATACTCATTTGAATTAGAGAATAAAGGTATTGTTTTTAGACCGTACCCGTGTTATATTGTCTGACATAAATGCGGACGATAGTATTATTTTAAGTAGAACAACGACGCCGCAGGCGGAGTTGTTCTACGTAAAAAATAATACTATCGAACGCATTTATGTCAGACAATATAACACGGGTACGGTCTAAAAACAATACCTTTATTCTCATTCTTAAACAATCATACTTTAGACATTTATCAAAGAAATAAGTACTTTTTATTGTCCACATTTGACAACTTTTACCCCTGCTAGGATCGAATAACCCACAAACATTCCATCCAATCACATGCGATAGTAAACCATGCGTAAGTGTCGCGGCGCTGGCATAAACGCAGGAAAAGCGCTAAAGACGCACTGCAGAAGTGCGCGTTATGGAGCAAACCACGCATTGTGAAGGTCGGGCGCACTGTTAAAACGTAAGCCCCATCTCCCCGTGTTAAGTTGTCTCATCTAGATGTCGCCGATTTCTCTGAGAACCAATGAGATTGCTTAAACTTTCTTAGCTGTTTAAGAATAGCCAATTAAAATGCAGCTTGTAAAATATTTCACTCAAATCTTTATCAGGGATACAATTATTCTAACACTGTTTCTGATTGGTGCAATAAATGATGTATCTATCTTTCTGACCAATCGGCCGGTAGTTCTCAGGGAGTTAATTAATCATTTATTATCATCCTACTGGTTTCAAAGCTGTCAACTGATTGTTTGATCCCTATCTGTATTTTAATTTACAGGCCTCAAATTTGTGATCATTTCTAAAAGATATTTGTTAATTAACGAGTAAGGGGGGACGCAAATACCAATATTATGACAAGGAGCCCTCTATTTTGGGGGAACATAGGAAAAGGGACAATGGCCAGGGGGAAAAGTAATTAAAGGAAACACTTTGCCTGGAAATGCTGCTTATTGGAAATATAGAAATACATAAAAATGTAGTTTTATCACCTCAACTCGTTAAAATCTGTCAAATTGATTCCAAAATTTCTATGACAAAAACACAATGATTGAATGGCAGAACTGTTTCCATGGCAATTTTATGTACACTGTATGATTATCAAATAGTTCAAGCAAGACTAAACTAGGGAAAATGCACTATAACGCACAAAATAGCACTTTTTCATCCCACCCACAGCACATTTTTTTAAGAGTTGTCAATTTACCAAAAATCAACAAACTTCATTACTGTGAAAGTGTCTATTCTAGACCTTGTTTAATCTTTCATGAAAATTGAAGGTTTTGACAATTAAATAAGAAATGTGTAAACATTGAAAAGCTCAGCATAGCCTCACATTTTGGGTTATATTTACGCATTATGGCATATTTGTGTGCAAAAAAGCGCCTTTTCCTTCAAGAAACCCCTTTTGCCCCTAAAAGTACTGATTTCCAAAATCAGACAGCACATCAATTGTTAGTACTTTTAAAACTGCAAACTACCTACCCTAAAGATTATGTATATATTTATGCTAATTCCCTGTCCCTAGACTAAACCAAGATACCACTTGAGTCATAACATTTAATCCATGCAACTTGTCGCCCGTTCTGAAATAGCCACATCTTTCATGCATCATCAACTCTACAACATCTGTGTTATAATTATCAAGTTGAATTCAATAGTGTTGCCAAAAAAATCTGTTTCAAAAGTCACCTTCATCAAAATCTTGGGTCCAAAAAGACATGCAGCGCTGAAGACCCCCTTTTGACGCCTCCAGGTAGTTCCCTAAGAACCCCCCCCCCCCCCCCCCCCACCTCGAAAAAAAATTGGGGGGGGGGAGGGGACCCCCTTAGCATGCACGATCACCTGGACTCTCATCGCATGGTTCGAACCAGGCCTCAAATTAACTAAGCATCCAAGGCAATTGCCTTGGATGCGAAGGCAATTGCCTTCGATGCCCCACCTAGTTGCCATGATGCCCTCAAATTAACTAAGCATCCAAGGCAATTGCCTTCAATGCAAATGCAATTGCCTTGGATGCGAAGGCAATTGCCTTCGATGCCCCACCTAGTTGCCATGATGCCCTCAATTTCTGACTGTTTTCACTCCATTCAAAAGTACATAATTGCCTCGGAGAAAGTTGGTGGCCCTTTCAAATTGCCTTAAATTGCATACCCTCTTCATTTCTTATTTTGAGGCCTGGTTCGAACCCCAGGGGCAGTACTTTTACTGTCATTATTTGTTTTATGTTTCACCCTGTTAGCTTTCCTACAAACCACTTATCTGGGTTAGGGTTAACCCCATGAGAACTACCTGCTGATTGGTTGAAATTTAGGATGTGTCAAGTACTGTGCTAATCAGAAACATTGTTAGAATAATTACAATTTTCAAAAAGATTAGCATAAAATATTTTGAGCAAATTATAATTGGTTATCAAGATGATTATATCATGCACATTAATTTTGTTTTCTCCACACAATATTATATAAATGACAGCCAGTGGAAAAATCACTGACCATCCAGGAATTGAACCTGGTACCTCCGGGTTACTAGACCGGTGCTCTACCAACTGAGCTAATGAGTCAGATTGGGATGAACAGCGATTAGATTATATCATGTCATTGACTATTGGTGATTCTCGTACGAAAGGCAGGCCCAGGGGGTTAATTGAACGAGAAAAAGTCCTCACTTAAACTATTGGGCCCTATCTGATTCAATTGGCAACACTGGTATAACTAAACTTGGTATAAAGATCACTAGCAACATGATAGCTCTGTCTATATGGATGGTTTAAACTAGGAAGCGTTTAGTTACTGAAACTAGATCGCCATGCACAACAAACATCCCAGTATAGATTGCATGGTTAGGGATCATAGTCCAGTATTATGATATGGTACTCATTAGAAAAGCTTACAGTCTGGTATAGGTAATGAATATTATACATCGTAGGCCCTGTAACTTAAAGGGGCATTGAGAGATGTATCGATATACTAAATGAGCAAATAACGTAAAGATAATCATCAACATAGCCCAAATCCAAAATGTCATACAATTCCGACATCGCCTTCATGCCACTAAGCAAATAACGGCAATTCCGGGTTGAGATTTGCCGCGAAAGTTTGTGCGTAAAACGATAGCATAACTTCCGAATTCAGCACCTAGTTTCGATATGATAATATCGAAAATACAGTTTTAACAGATTTTAAGACTTTTTTTTATTTTGGCCTCTCTATTTTCAGCTCATGGGGGAGGGGTCAAAATATTTGTTTTACTAGACCTTACTTTGAACATGTTCATCCTAACCTTGTATAGTTTGAATTTAGTTTTTAATGAAAGATGATGGTTTTGATAATTACAAATGTAAATAAGAAATGTGTAAATATCGACAAGCGCAACATAGCCACGCATTTGGTTTATTTTTAACACATGTAGCATATTTTTGTGCAAAAAAGTCCAAAATCAGGCCCCACATTTAGTGCTTTTAAAAAGTGCAAATTCCCTATCTCTATATTAGATTCACTTCACACATTTAAAACAACATATTTTGCACCATGACTTGGCCCTTCATCGGCCTGCCTAACCCTCACACCCCACCTCATCCCTCCCACACAACCCTCAAATGCAACCATTGAACGATGAAGTGTTGTAACTTACAGGTTTCGGCATTTTGAAATGTGTTGGTTGTGGTCTACTCCTTGAAATATATTCTCCTTGTCGTCAAGCCTAATACCAGCTCCTGACCGTGTGTTTTATTTATCCCTGATAGCTACTGTGCTGTTTATGATGCCCCTGTAAAATGAAAAGCAGGTCATAAAACAAATTAATTAATATATCTAATCAATAAAAACAATGTCGTAAAGTGCCCTACAATTTTTTATGATTGCGTGCAATAACATCGTATCTACCACTTAAGTAAATATTGCACTCTGGTTTCATAGCATTCCAAGTGCAATAACATCGTATCTACCACTTACGATGTTGTTGCATTCTGTTCTCTCAAGTTTTTCTCAGTGCAATAACATCGTATCTACCACTTACGATGTTGTTGCACTCTGTTCTCTCAAGTTTTTCTCAGTGCAATAACATCGTATCTACCACTTACGATGTTGTTGCACTCTGTTCTCTCAAGTTTTTCTCAGTGCAATAACATCGTATCTACCACTTACGATGTTGTTGCACTCTGTTCTCTCAAGTTTTTCTCAGTGCAATAACATCGTATCTACCACTTACGATGTTGTTGCACTCTGTTCTCTCAAGTTTTTCTCAGTGCAATAACATCGTATCTACCACTTACGATGTTGTTGCACTCTGTTCTCTCAAGTTTTTCTCAGTGCAATAACATCGTATCTACCACTTACGATGTTGTTGCACTCTGTTCTCTCAAGTTTTTCTCAGTGCAATAACATCGTATCTACCACTTACGATGTTGTTGCACTCTGTTCTCTCAAGTTTTTCTCAGTGCAATAACATCGTATCTACCACTTACGATGTTGTTGCACTCTGTTCTCTCAAGTTTTTCTCAGGGCAATGACATTGTATCTACCACTTACGATGTTATTGCCCTCACTACAGATTTGCTATGCAGTTACGATCTAAAAATGTCAATAACTTTTTAATTACTCATTTTTAACCAAAGATTTTCTTTCAAAGATTATACTTCCATAACATTATGTGGTTACTCAAACACATAATAATTACATGAAACATAAAAATGCTCCTCCTGCAAATATAACAAAATGCAAATAATATGATGACGTTGAACTCGCAAGACGAAATGAAATATACATTGAACTCCATTGATTTGTCGAGGTAAGGCCTAAAAAAAATGGTTTGATTGGCCTAACATGACAAAACAAAAAGGGTAGGTCGGTCGGGATTTTAAAAAAAAAATTAAATCATCTCATTTGGGACTTAAAATAGACGAAAATGAAAGCAAACAGTCAGAAACCATAATACTTTGTTCAATTTTTATATATATATATATATTTTTTTTTAAATTTGTTTCCTCCCTCAAAATAATAAAAAATATTCGGGTTAGGCAATCAAACTCTTTTTTTTTTAGGCCTAAGGAACAATTATATATAATTTGCTATTTAAAATCAAATATCAGCTGTTGGGGGGAGGTGAGAAAAAAATTGGGCAGGGACAAGAAGAAAAAATGATTGCAAATGCGTGTGAAGTGTTTGGCTTTTAAAGTTTTAATGTCAAAATTGCCCGAAATGAGCTTGATTTGGTCTGAAATTCGACATTTCAATCTACTAGTTTAATTGTATTTGTTTTTATTTGAGGGATGAAATGGGGTAGAGCATGAGCTGACATTGGGTGGAGAGGATTGTGACGGGTGGGGGGGGGGGGGGTAGGGAGGATTGTAACGTGTTTGTGTAAATGGCTTAAAGGTGTATGTTCCGATCACTTTTTTGGGGCTATGATTTTTTTTTCACATCAAGATATTTTGATATCAGAAGAATCCCCATATTTTTCTCATTATGTCTGTAAAATCTTATAGGCAAGAAATGTTCCAGTTAGATATGATAGGCTAAAATGTGGTGAATTACTGCCAAATGTGGTTAACCACCAACCAGTTTGTGTAGGCTTACTGCTCAATGGGCACATTTTGTGTGACCTTGTCCTTCTAAAAATAGAACCAGCGGAGTTATGAAAACTCAAACTTTGGAATGCGACAATTTTGAGGATGACCTTTCATGTAAATTAGAAAACATCAAGTTGAAAATCGGGCCCGCAATCGGAACATCTACCTTTAAATTAATATTAAAATGCACACCATTGAACCACATGATTGACCATGGATGTTTGAGGGAAATTACTGTAAAACACTGTAATTTTGGGGAAACTTTATTTTGTGAATTTAAAATTCCTGTTTTTATAGCGGGATTTAATTTTGTAAATCTGGACATTTTATACTGTTCCTTTTAATGTAAAATTGTCAGTTTTGCGGGTATATTTAATTTCACATCACTCCCGAAATTAGTGGTTTTTAGAGTATTTAATTAGTAAACCTCCTTATTAAGATATTTTGAGGGAAATTACTGAGTGAATTTCTAAATCTTATATTTAGATATTTTTACTTATTTTTACATGAATAAAAAAATTAAAACACATTATTTTACAATCCATTATGCTCTTCATTTTTATCATTATGACATGGCTTGTCAACTCAAACAAATGCCCTTCTTTTAGCCTGTGCTGTGTGCTGTGTGAAATGGTGTGTGACCTCCCACTCCACTTTAAAAATATAATATTTCTGACCATCAACCATCAATTATTCAATATCAATATGGCATATGCTCATCAACAATATGATCTAGATCTTACATTTACAATTTGGCCAAAAAATACTATGTACTTGAAATGTCACTCAATCCCCGGTATCCCCATAGCAATATACCAGGCTTCATCCGGCTACACATCACTGCACACAGTCTATGCACTCAAACCCGGCAAATCCCACACACTGCCACTCGCGGAACGGGATGGACACAAAATATACTGCTAGATTTTATGCATTAAATCAATTATTTACGCCTGGAAATTTATACGTACCGCTGGCAATAATTTTCTTATACAATACGGCCCCTTTTCTTACAAATCGAGCCAATTTTGAGCTCTACAGAGCAATTCCATACTACTTACCAATGAAAATTCGACACCTACTATTTCGTAAAACCGCCTACAACCAAAAAGCCAAATTTCAAAATGGCCGTCTATTGAACATGGGCGTGACCGATGATGTCATATGCCAATCAATTAATGGGAAAAAGGCAAACCCCTTTTTCGCCAGGCGGTAACGGCTACCACCTGTTTAGTATGACCAGGCCTTATAGAATGAATGTTACAGTTTCTGATTACCAAATTTGATTTCTGTTGCATTCATTTTATAACCGTTCCTCACCCTTGCCACAATACAACTAATCTATGGTTTGCACTTGCAACCAAGATGAAGAGTGTGGCACTTCAGTAAGTTCAGTAAGTTCAACTTTAACAATATCTGGCGCAACTTAATAATACTGATGAATGCAACAAATTTTAACGCTTTCCACGCGGCAGGCAGCTGCAGACGACATTCCAAAATTTCACAAAATGTTTCAAAAATGTCAAAATTATTGAATTATATTACTATATTTGGAATCACCATTAGAAATGCATTGAATTAAGTACAAACCTGCCTAGTATTGGTTCAGTAATCCTTTAAATATACTCTGAAAATTACGAAAAGGTTTCTGAAAATTCTGTTTTGTTGTTGTAAAATTTATAGCCGCGTGGAAAGTGTTAAGACCCCAAATTCAACCAAAAATCATAAAATGTGTGAAAATCTTATGAATTTGAGTTATGTAGCCTCAAATTTGGCCTAAATTTAGTTCATCAGGCAAACTTTTGCCTTACATTCAGTTCATTTTTGTATAAGAATTCGGTTCTCTAAGACCCCAATTTCGGCGACCGTTCAGTTCGTAAGCCCCTGTTTTGGTGCCCGTTCAGTTGCCGTAAGCCCCTGTTTTCAGACTGCCCAGCCGCACACACCTTCCCTCTTCAACCCCCACCCCGGGCCCCATGCCCCCATGCCCCCCCCCCCCCCCCCTCCCCCAATAATAATAATAATAAAATAAAAATTACATAATGACCATTTTTATTTTTAACGATAAGTTCTCATAATATGGAGGGTTGGTAGGTGCGGAAGGCCTAGATATTTTGCCGACGGGGAGATGGGCCGGGCAGTCGGAGCGGAGTTGGATAAATTTGCAATCGAGTTCCGACGTCATTACCTCCCCCCCCCCCCCCCCCCCCGGCGAAAAATATAAAATAAAATGAATAAAAATGAAATTGACTTATAAAAAAGCCGCCACAAAAACAACAATAAAAACCAACCAGCAAACAAGCAAACAAGCAACATCAACAACAACAAACAAACAAACACAATTTTCACACAAAAAAACAAGTTATTTAATTTATTTCTTGATTCCCAGGATGTTTATGGTCATTTTTTATCCTTATATCCAAGTACCCGAGATAAGAAATAACGGAATCTGAGTCTCACAATTACAATGTTATCAAGTTATGCAGCGACAAAAAATGTTTTGATTTACCCCCCCCCCCCCCCCCACCCCTCAAATAAGGATCTCCCCCCCCCCCCCCCTTCATGGGGGACCGTTAAGTGTTGTTTTTCTGACCCCGTCCAAATCCCCTAGCTCCTCATGTTGTCCAACCCCCAACTGGTTAACCCACAGAGCCTAAACAATCCCACAAGGCTGATAGTTATAAACCTGCCCTGCCCTTGCCCCAAACCTTTTATACACTCTTAATTCTTCGTGGTTATTTTTTCCGTGGTCATTTTTAATCAACTATATACGTGGTCGATTTGACTGCATTCGTGGTTGAATTGACTACAGATGACCAGTTATTTTGACAACGGCGACAATAGTCAAATCAATTTGACCACGGAAAACGTTATATTGCTATATTCATTATCATGATCGCTAATTTGCATATTTTACTTGGCCTATGATATGAGCCGAGTAAATTGTGCAATAGCTCATTAGCATAATTGCAATGGTACAAAAATTAGCACCGGTGCTCGTTCGTACCATTTCAATTATGCTAATGAGCTAATATTCACCTTGTATTCATTTAAACCTATTATTTTATCTTAATTAAGTCGATGTATTAACTTAACACCATTGAATGTATATTGATATGCATGCATATATCGACTCACTTGCTTTAAGAAAGTGAAAAGTGTTTGTACACAAAGTAAATGCAAATACATTGTGCAAGAACATAAACACCAAAGATTTGATGCCCCTGCAGCCTCACCCCCCTCACACCACCACCATTCCCTCAAGCAACCACGGCATAGTGTTACTTTTTTCGACCCCGTATTGTGGTTAAATTAACCACAATACGTGGTCATTTTGTCTACAAAACAACCCCAAAGGTAACCACGAAAAAGCAACCACTTCATAGGTGTTACTTTAATTCGACCCCGTATCGTGGTTAAATTTTCAACCACAAAATACGTGGTCATTTTGTCTTACCACGGACGGTGTGGTCAATTTGATACCCTACGTGGTAAGGTGTATAGTTAACTACCAAACGTGGTTACAAAATGACCACGTCGTGGTCATTTTTTTAACCACGCAAGTTTAAGAGTGTACCCTACACACCGACATCGGTAGTATGCGTCGTTCTTAAAAATCATGCACTATGAATACCTCTGAGCTGTGAAGGGTTAAACAGAATTACTCCTTTTCTCACTAACCATTATTTAATTTCGGGCTAACAGCCCTACAAACTACAAAAAAGTGTTTCCACTCTCTATAATATACCGTATATAGGACACCGATATGTCATGCCGGGAGCGGCCAGGTAAGCGTAATCATCATCAGTGGCGGCACTACGTTGGGCCGGGAGGGGGGGGGGGGGGGGGGGGGGGGGGGGGCGGTGCTCTGTCACGACCTTTGCCCCACTCCCAGTTGCCCCCCCCCCCCCCCATCAGCTCAAGCCCACCCCATTTTGTGCCCCAAAACCATCGAATGTCAAAATGTACTTTAAATCACTCTAACTCGCGAGCTTCATTTTGTGTTGTTAACCGCCCCCCCGATTTCTTCTCCCACCCCAATTTTGATGCAGGTTGGTGCAGCCACTGATCCTCATACCATTACATAAATGTGCTCATTATTCGCCTAGAGTGATGATATTGCTGTCAGGAATTAAGCATATCAGAATGTAGAGGGGGTTTTGTTTTTGCCACCCCCTAACTTAACTTTCATTTGGAAGACCGACGTCCCCCCCCCCCCCCCCCCCCCCCCCACCTATAAAATACAGGTGACGAGTATTTTAAAGTCATACTGGACCATTTTCATTTCAGGAACGTTTGTTTGTGAATCACTATAGATTGGTTTTTTTTATGTTTCAACAATTTGGGCTCGTCGATCGTCCTCCCTTATTGATACGCCACTGTTGGTGCTGATAAGACAAATTTACTAACAAATAAATCAGACAATTACTTCATACGTTTAAATTCAGTCTAAACTCTCTTACGGAACTATATCTTTGCTATGAGTATGATTCGTCGAGCTATAATAATTGTTAATGGTCACTTTTCCTTCTTTAAAAATCCGCGTTATTCGATAGGTTTTTTTTAGAGTGGATTCACCCCCCCCCCCCCCCCCACCGGACAAATGTATCTCCAAAGTTAAAGGTAGATGACCCGATCACATTCCGATTTTCAACTTGAAGTTTTCTATTCTACATGAAATAAAGGTCATCCTTAAAAAAGTCGTGTTCCAAAGTTTGAGTTGCATAGCTCTAATGGTTCTTATTTTAGACGCACAAGATGCTGTGAACTGTACCCATTGAGTAGTACACAAACTATATCGGTGGTATACCACCATTCGCGGTAATTCGACGTTATTTCATCGATTTCTCCGTAATTATACCGATTTAGGCCGTCAAATTTCAGTATGATGATGAGAAAAATACGAGCTTTCATATGATATGAAAATCTCCGTATGTTTGAAATAATTCTGTGTTACGAAAATGTGATCGGGTCATCTACCTTTAAAACCAATCGTCTAAATCAATAAGTTAATTTGTAACCACTTGTTTGCTTATTCATTAATTTACACCCTACATTACTGGTAAACACACAATAAAATCAAAAAATAAATAATACGTGGACTAAATATAATAAATAAATATAATAAAGCGCACAACACTGTCTGAAGCGAAAAAGCGCAAAATCCAGGGATTATGGCGCCATCTTGTGACAAAGTTTCCACCACCTGTAGGGTTGGGCGCTCTTCATTGAAAGTGAAAATGAAAAGTAAACTTTGGCAGATAATTGACGGTACTACATGTACATGCAGGCTATATGAACTCCTGCTACATTGCTACTTACAAAAATCTCTCGCAACTTTAGCTTTTGGACTTCTTTATGGTAGAAAGGCTGTAAAAATAAACCTTCTCCCTCGGAAATTCGACTTTGATTAACATTCTTTTTTCTTTATAAGCTGAGACTGAGCCTTCAAATTCCCACAAGTCAACTCAAATCAAATGAGTGGGTTGCCTGCGATGCGCGTGATTTAGGCTATGACAATTTTAACATCAAAGAGGTTGAAATTTAGGCCTATATTTGCCTTTTCCTAAATCGGTTAAAGCATTGAAAATGCCCTCTGAAGGAAGGACACGACCAAACAATAGTTTGTGAGTGCTGAGTGGAGTGCGCGGGTAAATCAATCACTTGTTGCCTGGAATTGAATTGATGATTCGCCAACAAAACTCGCCGACACTAAACTTGCTTACACAAGGAGTTGCTAAACTTGCTTTTGCTTAGGCTACACTTGATTTTTCACAAATTTCTATTTTTTTACAGAGTCAAAGGGAAAGGGGCCATATAGGGAGCTATAAATAGGGTGTTACAACTTATTATAGCTCTTACTGTTTAACTTTAATTTCTTTATGTTATAGGCTATGGATTCATATACACAAGATAAAAGGACCACTTGATTTCTAGGCTGTGCAAGCACATATTGGGCCTAAATTAAGTCAGGGCCGTCAGCTAGAAATGTCTTCTTTTTTTTTTAAGGTAAAAATTGCGTTTTTCTTAGTTTCAAATTTCAATGATAGTAAAACTACTCATAAAGCATTGACTACAGTGCTTTTTGGACAGGGAAATTTTGTGTCCGTGCGAATTTTTTTGACTTCACCCCCCCCCCCCCCCCCCCCCCCCCCCCCCCCCCCCCCCCCCCCCACACTTACGTGAAATTCACGAGGTGACTGACTTGGAAAATTTTTGGGGCAACCTTTTACGAGAAAAAAAACCTAGCTACGCCACTGCTTCCGGTAAAAAATCGTGAAATCGCACCCCCCTTGGGCAAAAGCTTCTGACGGCCCTGTAAGTTATGACTTTTTTATATCTATGTTTATAGATTATTTAACTTCATGCAAAATGTAAGTCCAAGCAACGTCAATTTGATATTTATAAAAAATGGACGTTTAATATAAACAACTAAAATTATAAAGCAACTTAAACTTAGAAAAGAGAAAAGAAATACACATAATTAAACCAGGTACAACCTGATTAAAAACATTATTTTTTAAGTCGAAATTGTTTTGCCTGGAAATGATCTTTTTTAGACATTACTAATTGAAATTGTTATTTATTTATTTAAAGGGTAGTCCCGCAATGCACACATAACTTAAAAGATTATATACATATTGTTAAAAAGTTATTATACATGTGTAACTTGAAGAGAACGAGACCATTGTAAAATATTTTGATTTCATGGTTCGGGGAGGGGGTGGTTGCAAAACCTGCTTCAAAAAGCTCGTTTGGACTAAAGCAATATTACCAAGGTGTCAGCTTCTTCTTTAGAATATTTTACTTAAAAAGTTAAGAATGAAATAAAGAAGATAAAAAAGAATATTGCAGAATTCCTGAAAAGAGATGCGTAAGGGGACGAGAAACTATTTTTAAAATTATTTTTTAACTTGGCCTAACACAGAACTAGTATTCATTTATATTTGAATCTACATAATATTTTCTGTGTGTGGAAAATTCAAAAAAACTTATTTTCAGTATCGCCCAACCCTATTAATTTCACTTGCCATTTCACATTTCGGTTGTTTCACGAAATACGGAAGTTGGAATCTGTGGGTTTAGCCGTCGGAATCAGTTCAATATTTCTTCCACTTTTGTGCAGTTTCTAAAACTAAAAATCGGAAAAGTAAGTACCAGCATCAACCAGCAGTTATACAAGTGCTTCAAATATACTTGACGTGATGTGGAAATGTATGTAAATCAACATTTTGACGGCGTCAATTTATGCTAAAAATCGGCAAATCAACCGAAGCAAAAAGGGGGCGCGCATAGCTATGTGTAGGCCGCGTATGAATGAAGGGCGTTCACTTGTTAAACACCACAGGTAGCCGGGGTTTACCTTGCGGTCTGTTACGGATTAATTAGTCATGTATTTATTGATCCATTGTAAAGATAGGTGAAGTGTTTTATCTCATATTGTGGAAATATAGCACTGGAGTCTGGTATGTGATGTGAAGAGAGTCACCAGAGTGACTGAAAATATTGACACACTTAGTACTTACACAAGACAGTTTTTTCGAGTGTGTTATTATTATTGACTATTGATTTTTGAAGACATCCATCCAATCCAAGTCACTGCAATTTGGAAGTCAACATCAAGTAAGTTTTTAGTTGTTTCCAATTGTAATGGGTTACACCTCCCTGATCTGGTTAATACACTTGTCACTTGACTTTTTAAATTTTTTCAAATCCAGGACCAAAGTTTAGTTTGTTCAGCAGTTCAGTAATTTCAGCCTAGAGTAGTGTAGGCCTAGTACAACAAATCATACTTAGTGATATTTGTCATCAGTTGGTATTATTCATCATAGGGTATTTTGCATGTTTCACTATCTGTCCCCATCCTAAGTATGACTCCTTCTAAATATGATTTTCGTGTTAATTTCTGTATCGCTTACCAGAGCTCAAAAACACACTTCTTTGTGCTTGTTCTTATCTACTCTTTCTCATCTATCTTGCCATTCGTTTAATATTTTGTACAAATGCAATATTCCCTTGAAATTTGAGGTGAAATTCTAAGCCAATTCACTTTAACGGCACTCGCGATGTTTATCGAAATCGGCGCCATGTTTTATTATAATAGACTCGTTTCAATACATTCGTAAGTTCGTAAAAAAGTGATGTGCGTATAAGATGTTGGCGATGGGAATGAGACTAAATTCACCGCGCAACTCATTTTGAGATGCACTCCATTCACTTCATACAGCAAATGAAATTGACAGTTTCTCGCAATACAATTTCCCCATACGTTGGTAGGGAAAAAAACCCCAACGTATGGGTTTCCTGTACTAGTGTAGGCCTAGTCATTTTTTAAATAGTATACAAATCCATACAAATTATACCAAGTTGAAGCTTCATATGTGATCGATCATTTGTTACACCAAATAGTTGAAACACTACAATATTAAACAGTGATTTAATAATTTCACTGGAATTGAATTGATTTCGTAATTAACATGTTTACGAAGAAGAGCGGGAAAGTGACAGTAGATTTTAAATATAATTTGTTATCATTATTTTATTTTTAGATCCTGTGTCACACGTATCCCTTGCTACACATGATGGATATGTGATTGAAAGATGCAAAATGCTCCTCAATACTCATGGAAATGTGTAGCAATTTTATGCCATGTGATATAATTTGTATTGTAGGGGTCACACTACTAAATAGAGCTCCATAGGGATATGTACAAAAACACTGATATAAAACTCTGTGTTAGACCACTAAATTGCGAAATTGGACCTTGTAGAGTGATTTTTTCTGAAAGATGATCACATTTTCTCACCAAAAAGTGAAAAATATAGGTAGGTGAACCTGCTCGATTTTTCAAAATACGCCCATGGAGTTGACTACCTCTCTGACGAGCTTGGAAATGCCGCCGTAATCGTCAATGTTTCCAGTAAAAAACACAAATTTGAAAGATCTCTCAAAATGTATCTAGATGATATTCACAGTTTATAGTCAGGGTGCATGTAGGTGATATCCCATTAATCATAATTAATCAAAAATCATAGGCATTTACGCAATTGTATTACCGTCAAGTTTTTTTAATTGAGGATTTTGCCATGCATATTTTCCGATTCTAGCTTTAAACACCGCCCTTAAGGATAGGGGATACCCCATTTAGTGTAGTGCACCCTTAAGGAAATTTATATTGTGCTGAATGTACTTGAAATGTATTGGAATAGTTACCTTGAATCCTTTTGAACATTTTGTGATCATTTTAATGATATTTCCATGTTGTTATAATTATTTATGAGTGGAATTTGTCATGTATGGATACCTGCTATCTACTGAAGATAGCAAAATTAACATAGCAATATTACATTTTGTGAGGACAGCTACAATCCTTTTTAAACGAAATACTTGTCAGGACAGCGTTCATCCTTTTTAAACAAATTCTTGTTGTATTGAATGTCTAGGTGTGTTTTTACTGACAGGGGTAGGGTACATGCACTGTGTTGTTGTACAAAAATAATCAAAATAGATTCCATAATGATAACGTTGGTGACTTCCCCCACCAATGTTCAAATTTGATGAATTAATCTACAAAATAACAGAGCAGATGTACACTTAGGGACCGTTCATTATTTATGGTGGAGGGGGGGGTTGGGACAATTTCGAGACTTGTATGTTAAAATTACCTAACCCCCCCCTACAGCTGAAACTGAAAATTACATGACCCCCCTGCTAACCAGTAGCTTTTTACACAACCTCCCCCCCCCCCCCCATCCCCGAAAAAAAAATCAACTTGTCACATACTTACGGGGCTGTCTTTACCTTTGGAATTTTGTTCATGGATACGTTGGCAAATTTTGTTTGTGCCCTATCTGAACGGCCAATAATTTTATGATGCCCCTTCTTTTTATTGTGTGAAATTAGTAATGGCGAGCGTAGCGAGTTGGATTTTTTCTTCATATTTATACATTTTGGGTGTCTTTATAACCTGAACAAGTTAGAACATTATGAGCAGAAACGTATAATCCAGTGAAACGTTCTACTTTTGTGAGCATTGGTGCAAAGCAGAGATGAGGTGAAAAGCATGCAATAAATCACATTTTTAAATCATGAAATTGGATTTTGTAACATTATACACCCTGTGGCTCTAATGTCTCGACCGTTGATGATTATATAGATGTTTTTTCACCATATCATCGATTTGCTGTCCAGAAGTCGTCTCATAGAAGAAAAAAATTGAAGTCGATAGGTTGTAAGAAAATATGCGCGAAGCGCAGAAAAAAATGGCATCTACACTCCAAAATAGCCTCTAAAATCACTCCAATCACCACCATCTTTAGTTTAAACAAATTTACACAACCCCCCCTGTTCAAGAATAAAAAGTTACATAACCCCCCCTATTTCAACATATGAAAGTTACATGACCCCCCCCCCCCCCCCCCCCCCCCATATATTTTACCCAACCCCCCCTCCACCATAAATAATGAACGGTCCCTTAATCAGGTCAGACTTTGTTTATCATTTAACTTACCCGTTAAATGGTTTTGCCTCCAGAATGCAGGCATTATACACAATACCTTCATGGATGTGACCCTCACATCTTGAAATAGTTTTACAACTTGAGCTTAACTTAGTAACACAACATAAGCTTAAGCCTACTCCATCCATCATCAATGCATGGAATAATAAAAATAAAAAAAATAAAAAATAAGCTTACTTCATAAATATTTCAAATGTGGCCAAATTTTACTCAAGGCTTCATAGTAAGTTGCTTTTATGCTCCGTATCACCCCCCCCCCCCCCTCATGTACCCCATTAAAGTGCTTACTTGACATTTTTTACCCAAGTGGTGCACCTTAAAACTGTGGAGGACTGCTGCATTTGATCCGACATTGTCCGGTCAGATGAGATGAAAGGCAGCGGTTTGTTTAAAAATCATCCTTTTCTCTCTAAATAGCATAGAATTACAGTTTCCAATAGGCTTACTTACAAAACACGTCAAAATAGGTCAAATTAAGGCAACAATTGGATCGAAACAATCTCATTCTGGTCGAAAAATCCTTGTTTTACAATATTTGTCTCGAATAAAATTCAAAACAGCTGATATCTGACCTAATTTTACTTAATAATGGGGTCAAGGGTCAAATATGGCCGAATTCCCTTAAGGGGTCACACTACTAAATAGAGCTCCATAGGGATATGTACAAAAACACTGATATAAAACTCTGTGTTAGACCACTAAATTGCGAAATTGGACCTTGTAGAGTGATTTTTTCTGAAAGATGATCACATTTTCTCACCAAAAAGTGAAAAATATAGGTAGGTGAACCTGCTCGATTTTTCAAAATACGCCCATGGAGTTGACTACCTCTCTGACGAGCTTGGAAATGCCGCCGTAATCGTCAATGTTTCCAGTAAAAAACACAAATTTGAAAGATCTCTCAAAATGTATCTAGATGATATTCACAGTTTATAGTCAGGGTGCATGTAGGTGATATCCCATTAATCATAATTAATCAAAAATCATAGGCATTTACGCAATTGTATTACCGTCAAGTTTTTTTAATTGAGGATTTTGCCATGCATATTTTCCGATTCTAGCTTTAAACACCGCCCTTAAGGATAGGGGATACCCCATTTAGTGTAGTGCACCCTGTATGTAATTGTAAGGCCACTTAACATTAATTATTCGATTCTCGTAGCACGGGCCTTTGAAGAGGGAGGGCGGATTTTATTTTATTATTTTACTAAATTGACACTTGTATATAAATGGCTGATTTTCATGCAAAATTTGTATACAGTATTGCCAGCATCTTTCAGCAGCATATAAGGAAAACGGTGAGGCACTTTTTATGTTAAGTTTATACTAGAATTCTATGAAAACACTTGAAAGTGACTGTTAGTTGATTAATGTATAATTAGGCCTATAAACCATTGACATTTCAGTATTAGAAACTCATTAATCCATGAAAATTGATTTAAAAACAACTGTTTGACCATATCCCAGAAAGTGAGGAGGGCGGGCTACGAGAATCTTTTTTTTTAAAGTGGTGTGTTTACATACAAATTATTTGGAAAATATTTCAAAATGCAAGCTCTTCAATTCAAGCAGCTTTTGGTTCGGTATACAAAATAAAATCCTTAATGTTGACCCTGATCCTTTTTTGTAATTCCGTTGGGAAGTCAAGTCTGGAATGATTTTGTATTTACTGTATACTGTCACAATTTTTGATTCGTACAAAATCCTTGACGGCTTGAACTGACATTAATTCCCACTTCAGGTTTTTTTTTTAAATTGCATTTTAATGCTCTATTTTTAATGTTGGCATATGCCCAAAAGATAGACCAATGCAGAGAGCAGTGTTACAATCCCTACACATAGTTATCATATCACTCATGCTGAAGGCCTATACTGTATCTGAAATTTAGGCAGAAAATGTTGTGTTTCTGACAAGGTTGTTGTTCTGCAGCCTTTAAATATAATTAGACTATCACCATTCACACCAGACACTAATACATATGATTGTTTTTATAAATTTTAGTACAAAATATTTCATGTTAAAATATCCATCCCAGGGGCCCCAGAGACACTAATAAAAATGTTTTTATTCTGTTTTAAAACAGAATAAAAACAGAATAAAAACCTAGGCTATATTTTTACATTGAAAATTGTGTGGTTTGTACATTTTTTGTATTATCTGCAGGCCAAATGAATTCCCGCTGGTAAATTCATCAGTGTTAAGTGTGCATCGGGCTTATATTACATGCCGGGTGTCGCAAATGCCTGTTGTGCTTTGTGAGCTCCTTGTATTGTGTTTCTCGTCTAATCAAATGTATTTTTTTAGAATTGGCAAAGAAATTAGGTATGCCTGATGGTACTGATATAAACAATTGTAGACTTGAGCTTGTTGAATCCAAACATGAATGTGAAGTAACTCAAATAATTAAAGGTATTAGATGAAATGAAAGGTAAACAATTGATCATTCTAGTAACCCAGAGAACTAAGTATAAATTTCTTAAATCAATGTGACTTAGTACATGTACATGTATGTATTTTAATATAGATCGTCCTGATGACTTCCTCTAGGAAATTGAAGGACAACTTCAAACTTAATGCCTACATGTTCAGGCCTGGAAAAATGGGCAAATTGGGAAGCTCCTTGCCGGGAAATTTGGCATTTGGAGGGAAATTTTGCTCTTCCATAGAGAAACACATAATTAGTAGTGGGAATTTTTCCATTTTGGAGGAAAATTTGGGTTAGCATTTGGGTTAACACTTTTTCCTGGCCTGTGTATAATGTAGATTATAAATAATCTTGCGCTTCTCTGCCAGTTAAGAGCGTTGCAGATCTGATGCGAAGGTTGCCAGTTCGAATTCGGTCAGAAGCACATGGTTTTAATTTTTGTGTTTATGTGCACTGGCAGTCTGCCACACTAGGGGGAAAGGTAAGGCAAAAAAGAAAGAAAAAAGTTGACTTGCTCTTTCAGGACCAGAGTCTGGGTCGGACGGTCGGATTTTTAATTTTTTAATTTAAAAAAAAAAATTTACAGGGAGATACTACACAAAAACACGTTTTTAAAGAATTTATTTTTTGAATTTTTAAACAAGCAGATACTACTCAAGAACACGTTTTCATCTTTTTTTTATTGTTGTGTGCTTCTTTCAACAACAAAAAAATAGCGACCCTAGATTTCCGAAAATTTGGGTCGGTCGGAAAGGGCAAGTCAACTCTTTTTGTTGTTGGCCTGAATAGTTGATCAGATGATTTCTTTGATAGTAACACATCATTACACATGAAATGAACTATGTTACATTTTTTCTTCTTTCAGAACCGGTACAAGAATTTGATGTGCCGATTGTGCAGTCAGTGAATAAAAAGGGTATTTGATTTGGTAACATTTTGTGAGGACGCAAACACTGAGGGAGGAGATCTTGCTACTGCATCAGACACAGGGAGGAGATCCTGTTACTACATCAGACTTTACATGGTGGTGTAGTCAGCAGCAGATAGATACATTGGATACATTTCTTTCTCTGAACGTTGGAACATAACAAATAGGCAAAATGCCTGATAAAGCGGTAAGTGTCATTCAAATCTATCTATCTATAACGTATACTCTGCAAAGTTGCAAAATGCAATATCTAACAGAGGAATGCATAATGGCGACAATTGAAAATAGACATTAGAATACATAATCTTAATATACAACTACAACTACACATGATATGAGCAATATATTATAATTTTTGAATGCAGTTCTTGAAAATTTCCAAAGATTTGGCATTGTACATTGAGGGTGTCAGTGAATTCCAGTCCTTAATTGTGCGGGGATAGAAGCTGAACTTATAATATGAGTCGGTGTGAGTTGGAACGATACTAAATCTCTGTGGATGGAATTGCCTGGTTTGAACAGCCTGTCTGCACAGGTAGTGCGGGATAGGAATGGCAATTTGAGACCTGTCACCACAAAATGAGCGTTAAGCCGCCAGTGTGCATTAGGAGATATGGTCCAATGGACATGCCAAAAATCAATAGAAAACAAAGGAATTTTTCAATTTCAATTTGATTTTTGACAAGAAAAACATTGAGAAATTATGACATGTTGCATATAATTTTAAAGCTTGTTTTCTGAGCATTCCGAATCTGGACAAACCTCAAAATTAAATTTTCCGACTTAACTCTCATTTTGTGATGAAAAGGTCTCATTTGTGTTGTAACAAATGCAAAATGCCTGATAATAAAACGGTAGGGCCTAAGTATATTTTTCAACTTGCTTAATTCATTGGGACAGATATTTCTCTATCAAAGATGGAACATACATAACAAATGGGCAAAATGCCTCATAAAGCGGTAAGTTTCATTTTTACTTGTAACATGTAAAGTTTTATATTTGACTTCTTTAAGGAGTGGTAGCGAGTCCCCTCTGAAAAAATCTGAGGCTGGATGCAAAAATCACCTACCATTTCTCAAAATAGCACAGTATCTGCAGTCCAGTGCAATTTCTGCATGCAATAATACTATTAGGCCTTAATTAAATGGGTCAAGGGTATAAAACATTTAATTGTCATTTAATTTTATATTGCCGTACACTTCATGCAGATGCAGATCAGGGAATATTTGTGACACTGGAATTATAAAAACAAGGCCAACCCAAAAAAATTAGGACTCTGTTTCATGACGGTGTAATTCTTATTATAGTCATTGGACCATGACCAATTTATTCTCAATGTAAAGCCCAATTCATTATTAAATATGATATCAATCCGATGAAAAATAAGAAAACTAGCTTACTTTGTGTAAACCATGTCATTTACTTGTTTGTACAATGGGAATTCACGCAGTAACAGTCGAGTAACATGAAAGTGCTCTACTTGTAACTCGATGAACCATCCACAGTGGGTTCGAGAACTGTTTAACAAAACTTTCTTTAATTTGCACAGAATATGCATGCATCTGTTTTGCAATTTTTTTTAGCAAGTATTGATTTGTGCCAGAATTAAATGGATTACCAAACTAAACTTTTGACTGATAGATTATTTCCTATGTTGACAATCATTATAACGTATTGAAAAGTAAACCATGTTATTTACTGGTCTGTATGTAGATCCTATTGTACAAACAAGTAAATGACATGGTTTACGCAAAGTACGCTAGTTTTCTTATTTTGCATCGGATTGATCTTATATTTTCAGGATATCATAATAATGAATTGGGCTTTACATTAAGACTAAATTGGTCATGGGCCAATGATTATAATAAGAATTATACCGTCATGAAACAGAGTCCTATTTTTTTGGGTCACCCTGTATAACATTTACAATTTACATACAATTACATGTTCAACACAACAATACATGTTATCCAGAATCACCAAATCTAAACTGTTTTCAACCAACTGAACTGATGCAAAACTAAAAATATATATTTTTAAATCAATGTGCAATTAAGAAAAGAAAAAAGAAACTATATTATACATTGTCCAGAACCATTAAATTAAACTACAGTACGGTAACAAACTGTAAGAGGCATTTCTTGAAATTGGTTATTTTTTTAAAATCATAATTTTCATCTGTAATTAATAATATTATATTGTTCTATAATCTGACTATTTCAAGATCAAAACAAAAAAAAAGTAAGTGCAACTTATGATAAATTTTAAAATTGATACCAACAATGTGAGAACAGGTATATTTCAGTGTAAATCTTTCAAACAAGGTAAATAAAGATTTGCAACTCCCTGTGCATGCATTCAGGGACCTTTCTGAATTTCGGATGATACATGGTTAATCAATGCAACCTTCAATAACTGCTCCAGTGCACCATGTCTACTGGAGTGTGTAAAGTAGTGAACACACATAATATGTGCAGTGTTCTCAACTAAAATTGTGCAAATTAATTTTCGACAAGTGGCCTCTCAGCTGTGGCAACCAGGGGTCAAAACACTTTTTTTGGCTCGGAGGGCTATTTTGAGCAAATTCAGTCAAAGTAGCCCTTTGTGAACATTGGGGGATAATTGGCCATACACTGTAGCCTGTGTGTTTTGAGCCCTGCCCACAACCAAAAGTATCCTATTGTTAGTGAGACAGGGTGCAGTTGCCTTTTGGAAAACCAGGGCACCCACTTTGTTAGCCCAATTCTGCTGTTTATCCGCTGGAATGGCAACACTGAATGAGTCAGGGCACCCACTTTGTTAGCCCAATTCTGCTGTTTATCCACTGGAATGGCAACACTGCATGTGTCAGGGCACCCTCATTTGTTAGCCCAATTCTGTTGTTTATCCGCTGGGCTGGCAACACTGCATGTGTAATGAACCAGAGCAGAACCAAAATCTTTATAAATGGAAGATGGTCATCAACAATTGCCTAATTGGCAGAGTGTAAAATACCTTGGGCGTTAGTCATGAATACTGTCTATTGTAGAGGGGAACTCCCATGATTATGATTAGGCCAGTGGGAGTGGGAAAGTAAAGGTGGATTTATTTCATAATTTTATTTTGAATATTCATGTCATTTTTTGTGAACTTAATATTTGTGCAGTAAGATCAATATAGTCTCAATTTATTTTCTAGATATCTTTTTATTTTGAATATTCATGTCATTTTTTGAGAACTTAATATTTGTGCATTATAAGCAGTAAGATCAATACAGTCTCAATTTATTTTCTAGATATCTTTTTATTTTTTAAAAAACTTTTAATAAAGAAAAAGAGTGAAGTGTTTCGTGTCAACAGATTTCACTATATCAACTTGATCACGCTTTTGAGTCCTGAACACCCAAAATGTTGATGAGTATATGTTTGGTTAAAGTGTAAGATTTTGTGTTAATTTATGGCAAGAAAGCATCCATTAAAAGTTAAAACCTTCAATGTATGTTCAATCTTCAATCTTTCACTAATAGATAGATCTTTGGTGAAATTTGGTCAAAGTTTGACAATTTAAGTCTTTAAGTGAAAGTGATTGGCACTCATAGATGTTAAGTAACGATAACTCGCTTGGTTTATTTGTCCTGGACTCCTGGTACTGAGTGTTATTATCGAGTGATATGTAGGGTGATTAGAGCATAGAGCAGACTGACTGCTGGGAAATAGCTCGTTACCATAGTAATGCCTGAAAATAATTGTTGTTTTGATTGGATTGGGTAATCAGTAACGCAACTGACTGACATTTCAATTAATCCAATCCAAGCATTTTTAGAGTTAATTTGAATAGCTGTTACATAAAATGATCAGGCCAAACAAAGAAGATAGTCTGTCTCAGAAACATTTTGCTATTAATAATAAGCTAAGTGCTGTGCGGTTTTTTGTTTTTGAAAACAGGCTATAGTATGAAGTATTCGATTTTATTATTTTTTTTGCCATTTTGTTGTTGTTGCTTATCCACGCTTGCAGAGAACTTTTCAAACTTTTTAACAAAAAATCCAAAAACAAAATCCAAAAACAAAATCCAAAAAAGAAAAATCCAAAAAAAGAAGAAGTGTTTTAGCCCCCGCGCATAGCTCATTTTCACATACCAATGCGGGCGGGCTTCTGAGACAGACCTTCTTTGTTTGGCCTCAGTTAAACTGTTGTTTTGCAGGCCTCGTAGGATGGATATTGATTGCATCAGGAAAAAACTGGTGGTCTCAGACAGACTCTTAGTGATGTTGTCATTTATTACATTAAATAAATTTGTAATAAATACATGGTATGTTGATAATAATATAGCAATTGCTCAAAGATCCTTGAACTACACTGGGCCTAACACATGTATGAACTTGATGAACTTTTAAAAATCATCAAGGAAATAAGGAAATAATTTAACTTTAACCTAGATTTGATTATTGCGAATGTTAGACCCGATTAAAACATGTCATTTCAAAAATTGTTTTCTAGTACAGCACAGCAGGTTGCTACGTGCTTGCATGCATGCACCTGCACATACGGATGTAGGCGTATGTAGTACATGTACATTGTACACCCATAATGTATGGCAGATTGTAAGGCATCATCAACATACCTGTGTGTGTGTGTTACAATTGTAACAATCTTGGATAAGAATTTGTATAGAGGAAGTGTAGTTGACTGACACCTGAATGAATTGCTTCCTTAAGTGTATGGGTTTTACCTTGATTGACCTTGTGTCACCTGTAACGGAATGTTTGATTGCCAGAGGACACAAGCTGGGATAATACTGTAAAACCAGTTAATTTCGCGAGGGAATTAATTTCGCAAATTTCACGAGGGGTGTGGATTCTTGCAATAAAATACCCACAAAACTGACAATTTTGCATTGAAAGAGTAACATTTCCAGATTTTCGCAAAATTAAATGACCGCAAAAATAGCATTAATTTCAAATTTGCGAAGTATAGTATGATTAGTATCAATGAAATTATAATGTTTTACACTACTTCTGGAGTAGTCTCATCTCCCTGGGACAGAGTTCACCCACTGCAAGATGGTGTATTGAACTCAGATTAAAAGTACATTGTAGATAGGAGCTTATGGGGTTGTGCCAATAGGTCCCACTTTTCACCCTCTAGTAAATGGATGATCCCTTTTCAAAGCCATTTTTTGTAAATTTATGAATCTAAAATCCATAATTTGGTTGTTTTCACTGACATTTTAGCAAATTTTAGCAAAATCTGTCAAATATAGGAACATTATGGGTTTCTTTAAACATATGGGTCCATTTCCCCCCGAAAATGTTTGGGTCTGATACTCTGATTTTCATTTTGCTGGCAGCACATCCCTACAAAACATTATCACAGTATCTGTATCTCCTCCTCTCCCATTCATTCCTGCTGTCCGAAATGCTCGAACACATTGTACGTACACAAATTATGTCGCACTAAATACCCTATGCATAATTTCATGAAATAACAAATACTGCATTATAAATATTATAAATACTACGCCCCATGACAACAAATCAAAGCATTCATTGTCTCCGAGCAGGATGAATTAAGTGGGTGGAACAGATGGCCAAGCAAGAGGTCATTACTCAGTTTAACTAGAAATACTGACTATAATGAATTGATACCATTATGTTACAATAGATGTAGACCTACCTACACATGTATGGTAAAGGTGAACTGGATACGGATTACAGAACAAGGGCTATCTATGTATTATGTGTTGGATTGGATGAATTGGAGTGGGGTTTTAAACTAATTAAATAGATGCTACTAAGTGCTAATTACCTCATCTGCTAAGACTATCATACATGTACTATTGTATGGGAGTCATTGGTTTACATGGCAGGTTGAATCTATAGGAATATATTTTGTGAATACAGATTGAAGGTTGTTAACTTTGTAATAGAGATTATCTTCCACGATGCCAATGTACACGGTAAGTTACGGCACGAAGGCTATCTATGTATTATGTGTTGGATTGGATGAATTGGAGTGGGGTTTTAAACTAATTAAATAGACGCTACTAAGTGCTAATTACCTCATCTGCTGAGACTATCATTCTATTGTATGGGAGTCATTGGTTTACATCACAGGTTGAATCTATAGGAATATATATTGTGAATACAGATTGAAGGTTGTTAACTTTGTAATAGAGATTATCTTCCACGATGCCAATGTACACGGTAAGTTACGGCACGAAGGTTATCTATGTGTTATGTGTCGGATTGGATGCATTGGAGTGGGGTTTTAAACTAATTAAATAGATGCTACTAAGTGTTAATTACCTCATCTGCTAAGACTATCATTCTATTGTATGGGAGACATTGGTTTACATGGCAGGTTGAATCTATAGGAATATATATTGTGATACAGGTTGAAGGTTGTTAACTTTGTAATAGAGATTATCTTCCACGATGCCAATGTACACGGTAAGTTACGGCACGAAGGCTATAGGTGTTATGTGTTGGATTGGATGCATTGGAGTGGGGTTTTAATCTAATTAAATAGATGCTACTAAGTACTAATTACCTCATCTGCTAAGACTATCATTCTATTGTATGGGAGTCATTGGTTTACATCAAGGTCTTAGGCAGGATTTGAAGATGTGGGAGTGTAAATGTGTATAAATTCAAAAAACTGGGAGTGTAAATTTAATAATTTGTGTACAAAGTATAGGCCATGTGGACAAAAACTGGGAGTGTAAAAACTGTGAATTTACAAAAGTGGGAGTGTAAAACACTCCCTACACGGCTGGCTGCCTAAGCCCTTGGTTTACATCACAGGTTGAATCTATAGGAATATATGTGATACAGATTGAAGGTTGTTAACTTTGAAAGAGAAAGAGAAGAGGTTCAGCAACACATTTATTTAAAGGTATATTATGTGATCTTTTCCAGTGGACGCCCTCAATCCTCGAAAAAAAATTGGAAGCAGATTTTCTTGCAGATTTAATTTTCTGATCATAAATCATAAATATATTTTAGAGTGAATTTAGAGTACAAATTTGAAAAATAGATTGTACCGAGCGGTACAATCTATTTTCAAACCATGATTTGAAGTAATTAGGAATCGTATCGATCTGTAACTTAGAAGATCTTTATGATTTATGATCAAAAATGCAAATCTGCAAGAAAATCTGCTTTCATAAGTCAAATCAATGATAGAAAAAGAAAAAAAAAATGATAGAGGGCGCTACTTGGAAAAGATCACATAATATGCCTTTAACTCAAAGTGAAATATTGCACTCAAAATTTAATATGGGATGATTTGTAAGCTGAATGTAAGCTGTTGGGTTAACTTTACTTGACTCAACATGAGGAAAACTGAGAGAGACATAGTTAACATTGACTTTGATAAGGCCCACCTGTCTATGACATTTAACTTGGTGTTAAAGTAACTTTGTCACTATTATATTAATGGAAAATAATGGTGACATTCATGTTCCCATTAAATATATTCTGATAAATGTCCAACATTCATATTCACATTTAGCAACTAAAGCAAAAAATATGTTTGGTTGTCCTTCAGAGCTCTCAGAGAGGAGGGGCGGGTGGGTGGATTTTTTTAAATTTAATTTTCTTATACCAGCAAGGCAAGTTCCTTGTCTTGTTTTTCAATGTTTTTATCATGTAAATTTCATGCAATTTGGCCTTAGGGCCACGACTGTGAAATGTTAATAAAATCAATTCAATTCAAAATTCAAAGCTCAAAGTTCAGCCAACAAGAAGTTGTAATCACTCTAAGAGTCACACATAAATGTTATAAACACTTAATTTAATATTCGATGCCATTTAAACTGTTTAAAAAAAAAATCTGAAAAAAAAACTGGAACAAATCTGGGGAAAAAAAATTTGGAGCGGCCCTAATTCTGAGGAGCGGGCGGTCGAGGACAACATTACAATTTAATTTTTTGGCCTAATTTGAATACAACTTACATATTACTTTTGAATGTTGTTTTTCCATACAGATGAACGTGTTGGTGACCACTATGGATGCGGAGCTGGAGTTTCAGATCAAACCAAACACAACAGGAAAGCAACTCTTTGACCAGGTATATTTTATTTTGTTGAATTTACCCTCTTTTTTCACTTTTCAGTCCCCTCTTTGGTCATAAAGTATAAACCTGACTCATTAAAGGTATATTATGTGATCTTTCCAAGGAACGCCCTCAACATCGAAAAAAATTAAAGAAGATTTTCTTGCAGATTTACATTTCTGATCATAAATCGTACATACATTCCAAGTTACAGGGCGATACGATTCTTAATTACTTCAAAATCATGATTTTAGAGTGAAAATAAACTGTCGGATAACTCCGACAGTTTATATTTTTACTCTAAATTCACTCTAAAACCATGATTTTGAAGTAATTAAGAACCGTATCGCCCTGTAACTTGGAATGTATGTTTGATTTATGATCAGAAATGTAAATCTGCAAGAAAATCTACTTTCTAAAAAAAATAATGAATAGAGAGCACTATCTGGAAAAGATCACATAATATGCCTTTAAGATATGCATGTTTTCTTTCATAAAGCTTATTTTGGGTGTTCCAATCATAATGAATCGTTGAAATATAATAATTTTAGAAAGATGTATTGTAGTATTCTTATTACGGTTATCAACAATTTGCACTCTCCCTATGCAAATGATAAAAATACCCTCAACTCTATTTTCCAAGAATTTATGCAAGAGTGAAAAGTTAGTGATTTTACCAGACAGTGGTCGGGTTACAGTACAAACCCACCCTGTCTACTTTAAAGGTAGGTGTTCCGATTGCCCACCCGATTTTTAACTTGATGTTTTCTATTCTACATGAAGGGTCATCCTTAAAATAGTAATATTCCAAAGTTTGAGTTGCACAACTCCAATGGTTCTTATTTTAGAAGCACAAGGTAACATGATTAAAAATTACCCATTGAGTAGTACACAAACTAGCCTGGTGGTTAACCACCTTTGGCAGTAATTCACTGCATTTAGGCCTATAACGTCTTAATGAACATATCGCGCCTGAGATTTTACAGAAATAATGAGAAAAATATGGGGTTTCTTCTGATCAAAATATCTTGATGTGAAAAAAAAGCTTAAGTGATCGGAACATACACCTTTAACTGCAATTCAATACATGGCGGTTCATTACACTTGTAGTAATCCTTGGTGTTTTAACGATGCACAGTGATGCATGAAATTGTCCAGATTTTCTTACAGGATTTCACCCTTGAGTTTATCATAATAATAGTTTTGTGAATGAAAATCACAGGTTTTTTACTATTCATTGGACACGCATAGATATTGATACTAGCAGAATGTACATTGTACATGCAGCTAGGGCAGGTTGTTTGTGGGAAAGTTGACAAAAATGAGCTGCAATGCAATACTGTAGTAGCACTGTCTGCAATGGGCAGACTGTAGCCATTTCAAGGTAAAAAAAAAAGAGGCTTAAATGAAGATTTTTGAGCATGTCTCATTCATAGGAACAAATGCAATCAGACTCGTCTGACGATTGTCTTAGCGCAATCGGCATGAAACTCACGAGTAACGACTCCTTTTCCGCAAGGTCTGTATTTCTGATTTTTTATTTTTCAATTTTTTTATTTATTTATTGATTTATTTATTGATTGATTTATTGATTTATTGATTTTTTATTGATTAATTCATTATTCATTCATTTTTGTTTATTTTTTAAATTTTAATGAAAGAAATTATTTAATTAAAATGTTCACAAATCAATTAATATGGACATTTTAGTGAGCAAACACTGGATACTGATGCGTAGTTAACAGGGAACCGGTTTCTAATTTATTTCATGAAGCCTCAGATAAATCGGGTCTATGGACGTGATTCAAACACTTCCTGTGGTTTATGTTCGACCTTTTTTCAGCACAAAGGCAGCCATTTGTAATATTCTGACGGTGAAAAGTTGCCATTTTTTGGAAATTCCAATTTTAGCCCAAGGTTAAAATCACTGGTGTGGAACTTTTGAATTGTCAGTATTGACGTCAATTTAAATACAGTTTCCAAAAAAGGAAATAAATCCATACTAAATCTTAGGGATCAGTGCACTTTTATTGTTGAAGCTGAATCATCACTGGTTCCTTTGAGGCCAATCAGTTTACCTGTTGGGCAGGTACATTTTCAGTCTGGAATGGGGGACCTCTTTTCAGTACTGTAAAAGTATAAATATTTGGTAAATTTTCGCACTTCACACAATTTGAACAATTTTGCTTGTTTTCTTTTCACGATTTTGAGCTTCTTTACATAGACCTACCTACAAAAATGAATATATTTGGGTACTTTTTTTTTGGGGGGGGGGGGTGCTGATTTTAGCACGAAAAGTGTGAAAATAAATTTCCACTTTTACATTAACTGCAATACTGATGTTGTGTTGGTTGTGTAAATCTAGGAAGATTTACAGTCTTTCAATGAAAAGGGCATCGAAAATAGCTAACAAAATGTTCAAACTATATTTCGGAGGACATTCAGTTTTGACTCCCACTAAATATTTGGGTTTTTTTTGTGTACAAACCAGGAAATTGTATCTACAATCATGAAAAAATGTGTTCGAACACTGACCTAATTGCCACGCTCTTTGAAGGCTACTATAACCCCCACAATATTTGAGTCACATGAAAATCAATTAAAAAACCCCCCACTTGACCAAGTTATCTTTATTTCAATTTGTAAGAAAACTGTAAATTTGGACAATTTGGCACATTTTTTGTTCGTGTGCAATTTTCAAAACAATACCCCAGGGCTACATTATACGTTTTCTTCATTGCATTTCATTATTAAGGACATTCCTATCAATGTTTAATTACCACGATAAAAGAACCATATTAATAATAATAGTGAATTATATTTAAATTTCCGAAAACCTCCGGACATTACCGAGGGCCATAACTTTGGACCCGAACAGGCTACAGATGTAGAACAAAGTTTAAAAGATGTATTTTGTAACTCCCTTTCATAACTCAATTTCAACAAAAAGTGAGTTTGCTCCTTTTGGAACTAAGCTCTTCAATTATGTTGATGGGCAAAAAAAAGCTGATCGGAACATAATTATACACCTTGTAAGATACATTGCAGGTTCTCATACATTGTACATGTACATAAGGGTTCAACAAAAGAAAGTATACCACTTTGTTTATGTCATTTTGAGTAACATTCACATTTTTTTGGACCAAACAGGCTAAATAGTGAAAAAGTGACCAATTTTCCTTAAATGGTGCTAATCGTGGTTTATCTTTGTTGTTAGGGGGCAAATTTGGTATCAAATTATGCCTAAAAGATTCATCTAAATGCCTATTTAGCCTGTTTGGTCAAAAAAAATTGAATGTTACTCAAAATGACATAAACAAAGTGGTATACTTTCTTTTGTTGAACCATTTATGATCATAAAAGGGATTCCAAATAAACAGATGAAACCAATATAAATTTGATGTGATATCAACTGTGTCAGGTGGTAATATGTAACCCATTAGACCCACTTACCGATAATTTGAATAATAAATACAAAGTGCACTTATAAATCATCAGTGACAACATAGGACCGGTAGGAAAGTTGACATTTAATAGTAGCTCGCTAAATGTAGCGTAATTTTGACAAGTGTTTTAATTGCCTATTAGCAGCTAATGCACTTCCGATGAGAAGCCCATTGAGCCTCATGTACCGACCGATAAGCGTGTTTAAATATTTATTGATTTTCACAGTTCTAAGGCCAAGGACAAAAATGGCTGTGTTGCCCTCGAGCAGGCCTCAAATTAATCGAAGGCATCAAAGGTAATGGCCTTCGATGCCCCACCTAGTTGCCTAGATGCCCTCCATTTCTGGATATTTTCACTCCATTCAAAAGTACATAATAGCCTTGGTGCCCCTTTCAAATTGCCTTAAATTGCTTGCCCTTTTCATTTCTTCTCATTTCTTAATTTGCGGCCTGCCCTCGAATGCAAATCTTGAAGTCGCCTTAAATAAAAAATTGTGCACCAATTTACTCCTTTTAACAATAGAAAAAGATTTCCCGCGCTTTCCTCAAGCTTTCCTCTCTTTGTACAGTGACAGCAGGGGTGTACTTTCGCGACATCCTGCGAGAATCCAAATGGATTCTCGCAGAGGAATTTTGCGAGAATCCATGGATTCTCGCAAATGGATTCTCGCAGAATATTTTTGCGAGAATCCTTTTTACTGAATTTAAATTCCGCATTTTAAACATTTATTGTACTATTGTATACTTAGAAAATTATAGTACACAAATTGAATCAAACACTTAAAATTAATTAAAATAATATCAAGAATAAGGCATAACTTCCAAATTCGGCATGTTTGTTGACTAAGGGTCAAATACCAGTCATCTAAGTTCCTTCCTGTTTTGGACTTAAAAAGAAAAAGAAAAAAAAGTTACAAAAAAAAGAGAAGAATTTTTGGCGAGAATCCACCTGGATTCGCGCGGCAGTGATTTTACGCGAATCTTAACGCGAATTGATTCGCGGATTCGCGCCGAAAGTACACCCCTGCCTTAGTAGGTGTAAATACTGCAATTTCATTGGTTAAAGCATTTGAAATCTGATCCATATCTTTTAAATGTGATCGGCCTAAACACAGGATATATAATCCCGCTCTTTCCTCGAGCTTTCCTCTTTTTGCAAAAAGGCATGGCCCCTTAGTAACTTTCTAGAAAGTAATTTACACTCGGTCCAAATCCAACATTTTGTGTAAAATATACGTTTTGTGTGTTTGATTACAGGTGGTAAAAACCATTGGATTGAGAGAGATCTGGTTCTTTGGTCTCCAGTATAGTGACAGCAAAGGATTTATCACATGGCTCAAACTTAACAAAAAGGTAAGATAATCTCAAATTACTCATACATATGTGACGTAATCAAGCGAAATGAGTCACATGTCGGCAGTTTTCAATTTTGATATTTGTCCATCATTTAAAAGCAGGTGAAAAATGCTATAGTATGGTCAAAACCCGATTAAAATTGAACTTTTTAGTTTTTAAGTTACAAACAATTTACCAACTGAGAAAACAATGTAAAACATAAGAATTTGTCACTTCCTTTTACATCTCAAAATCAATATTCCTGACATACGACTCATTCCGCTTGATCACAAGTTTTATTGGCCATTTTCTTCAAGAATGTGTTATGGATTGCCAATCATGTATTTAAAGGTATATTATGTGATCTTTTCCAGGGGACGCCCTCAATCCTCAAAAAAAAATTGGAAGCAAATTTTCTTGCAGATTTACTTTTCTGATCATAAATCATAAATATATTCCAAGTTACAGAGCGATGCGATTCCTAATAACCTCAAAATCATAGTTTTAGAGTGAATTTAGAGTAAAATTTGAAAAAATAGATTGTACCGCTCGGTACGTACAATCTATTTTTAATCCATGATTTTGAAGTAATTAAGAATCGTATCGATCTGTAACTTAGAAGATCTTTATGATTTATGATCAAAAATGCAACTCTGCAAGAAAATCTACTTTCATAGTAAATATCAATGATAAAGGGCGCTACTTGGAAAAGATTACATAATATGCCTTTAATTGGAGGGGAAAATGTGTTAATTTTTTTTTTTTAAAGGTTTTAAACATTTGCTGATGTAAAGTTTGTACTTCAGAAGTATTGGTTGCAAAATTTAATTTATTCAATCAACCTAATTACCTAAGGTGACGAAAAAAAGAAACCATGTTGTAATGGGCACAGACCTCTCAGGTTGGGTCAGTCGGCCAAGCTTTTTCTCATTTTCCCCTACAAAATGACCATACAAATATAAAATAAATCCGTAAACAATTTGCCATAATTTGACATGCCCAAAAATATTTGGGTCGGTATTCATTTGCACATGAACATTTTTTTCACCAATTTCTAAGAAAATGGGTCGGTCGGTCGGGCTCATAAAACATGGTTTTCTTTTTTCGTGGCCGAATACAGTCAACAAAATAAGTAACCAACCATTCCTAGCGTGCAATATCTCAAATTAAAGAGGAGACATTTATGTAGGAGTTATACTTTCAGAGTTATCAGCACATTTATTACCTGGTCAGTTACTTGTTTTGTTGACTAATATAACAACCAAATGTGGACCCTTTCCCCAGTGTAAATGAATGTATGATGTGTTTGTAATTGCAAAGTGAGGCGATGGATCCCAACTGAGGACATTTTCATGTTTGCATGTCCACTGTCCATATTTTTAGGGGGTGTATTTAAATGTTCAAATGTTTAGGATGAATACCAAAGCGCACACCCACACATTCATCGGCATTAATCATTGGAAATAGATAATTATTGATTGTGTGTGGATAGTGTTGTTATTAATTCCAGTTTGCATCAATAATTATGACCTTGGACGGAACGATTTTTATATTAAGTCATTCAAATTCTCTTATAATAACCTTGGACAGAATAAAGTCATTCTATATAAAGTCATTCTAAATATCTAATGATGTTTAGTGAGCGGAAAAATTGTTGATATATTTTCCTTGCATGTAAATAGACCAAGTAGAGTTCTGTATAAGTGGATATTTTCGTGCTACATTTATTTTCGTGTTAAAATCAGCAAGTGCGAAAATAAAAACGCCCAATTATATTCATGTTTGTATGTAGGTCTATATAAGGAAGCTCAAAATTGCGAAAATAAAAACAAGCAAAATTGTTAAAATCTGCAAAGCGCAAACATTTCTACTTTTACAGTATTAGTACATTACAATATGTTATATGGAATTCTTGAATTTTGACGGTGTTTAATTCACCATATTATCATACATACATGAATTAAATCTGCTCATCTCTATAGCTCCAGCTTGAATATCAAATTGCAAAATACTAAAGTGTCATTTTTCCTCTTGAATTTGAGATACAAATTACAACATTTTAAAGTGTCATTTTTCCTCTTAAATTTGATATATTGCATGAAGGTTGTTTATTAATTAAGGAAGTTTTATCTAAAAACTAAAAGAATGAGTACAATTTCATTTCTTTGGACTTTGGTTTTGAATACCAGTGACAGTGTGACAGGTATGTGAGTTGGCTTCTTTGAGTAATAACAACATCCCTGATCCCAGTTTTGTTGCTATAGTTTGATCAGTTCCAAATTGGCAAGAAATTATTCTGTTTTTATCTATACACGCGCAAAAGTAATCCAAGCATACAAGCGCGATTATGGGAACACACACACGGGTTTGGCTGCACACACGCATCACGCATATGATACCCAGTGTTCACTTGACGCTTTTATCGCACCCGCATCCTTCTGTTTTCATTCGCTGCTGTAAGGCAGCTTTGCCAATTTGGAACTGATCAAACTATAGCAGTTTTAAGATCAGTTGTACACAAAAAAGGGTCGGTTTCTGTGTCTGTGTGCTGTCCATCTAAGTGTGGGGTGTGTGTAGGGGTGGGGTGGGGGGGGGGGGGGGGGGGTCACTGGTGGATATAGTAAAATCAAACACTCCTTCATAGGAAATTTGTGTTTTTTAATCACTAAATGTGCTGCCTGATTTTGGAAAAAGTGCTTTTTATGCGCTATACTATAGCGCATTTTCCCTATCCCTACTCCTTCATGACCGAGACATGATGTCTATTGACAATTTGTATGATATGGATAGAAGTGTGGTACTTCCATATGGTTAAGCCCCGGAAAAAAACGCACGAACTTTTGGTAAAAAACGCACGAACTTTTAAGCAAAAGCGAGATATACCGAGATTTCATCAGATTCACTAAAAACCCGAGAAAAACGCACCGAAATTGTTGATAGCGAGAGAAAAACGAGAAATCGGATAGTGATACAATCATTGTCATGTACATAAAAAAAAATCGCCATCAAAATGTATCATTTAAATCGCAAATCCCGGGCGCAAATCATTCTTATTTTATTCTGCAATCGTTTCATCATTCATATCGCCATCAAAATGTATCATTTGAATCGCAAATCCCAGGCGCAAATCATTCTTATTTTATTCTGCAAGTGCAATCGTTTCATCATATCGGGATCGCACACGCATGATCACAGAACCATTTTTCAGCTCGGGCAGTTTAATAGCACCGCACTGCATCTTGGGAACCACGTGTTACGGCATGATTCACAGGTCATCGCCTCCACGTATGCGTAGTATTAAGTTGACCTTTTGAACCGTGCCTCTAATTACGAGCTTCATTTATTATTACGCCAGCGTGGGAAATGCGCCCATTTTTAATAGCCTTGTGTGAGAACTTCGCTTGCCTATTACAAATACGTATTTGGAACTGTGTTTTTTGAAACGGATACAGATTTATCGCAGAGCACTTTTTTGTTGTTTTTCGTTGTTTCAACATTTATTTCTTCATAAAACACGCGATTCCGAGCGAAAAACACACAATTCACGGGCGATTTTTCTGAAAGCGAGAATTGATATAAATAGCGAGAATCACGCCGTAAATACCGAGATTGCGTTATCTTCCGGGCCTTACATATGGTCATACCAGGCCTTCACGTTTGAGGCGTGCGAGTGCGATTTAATTTTTTTTTAATTTTCCAAGTCCAAAACAGGACTTTAGATGACCCATATTTGAACCTAAATAACCCGCATAATACCTCATGACCCACACCATAGGAATAGTAACTCATAACCCAAAGATCCTATACTATTAGTACTATACTATCTTGCTGTATTAACTGATAATTTACTGAATTTAGGTGGGCTTATGCTTGTGATATCATCAGCAGATGTATATTATCAAATCTATTCCATTACCTGTAAAGTTGCAGGGATCCTGTCCATCTTATCTAGTGAAGCCTCTTTGTTTTTTGTAATACTATACTAAGCATAGATAGATTCATGGGTTGATTAATTTAACCTTTATCATTCCCAAATTTAGGCCTATGTCTTTGTTTCTTAATTAATTATGACACCAAGATAGAGGTTAGGCCTACATGGAAATGATATGGGGTCACATAGATTCATGGGTTGATTAATTTAACCTTTATCATTCCCAAATTTAGGCCTATGTCTTTGTTTGTTTCTTAATTAATTATGACACCAAGATAGAGGTTTAGGCCTACATGGAAATGATATGGGGTCACATGAGGGCAGAGAAGGTGGAGAAGGATGGGGCAATGATGGTTGTGGCCACCCAAAATAAGCATTCTCTCAGTCTCAAGAGTAATCGAAAAGATCGCATGGTCATAATTTCTCATAAAACAGCACACCTAATTTTTTTGAGGAGTGCAATTTATGGCACACCTACAGCACACCTCAATGTTTTGAGGAGTGCGATTTAAAGCACACCTTCAATTTTCAAACGTGAAGGCCTGCATACTCAATTTATTATAACAATTACTCAGTCAAGTGTACTTTTAAAACACCACACCCATCATTACAATACTATACATGTACCATTTAAAATTCCTTGTTAGGCCCCCCCAAAAAATTGTTATGTTGTCCTCGACCGCCCACTCCGGATTTAGGGCCGCTCCGAATTTTTTTTTCTATTTTTTTTCTATTTTTTTTTTTAAAAATCAGATTTCTTTTTTTTTCTATTTTTTTTCTTCTGATTTTTCTTCTTCTTTTTTTCCAGACTTTTTTAAACAGTTTAAATGGCATTGAATATTAAATTAAGTGTTTATAACATATATGTGCGACTCTCAGAGTGATTTCAACTTCTTGTTGGCTGAACTTTGAGCTTCCGCTGGTAAAAGAAAACTAAAAAAAAAACTAAAAAAAAAAAAATCCGCCTGCTCTCTGAAAGCTGTGGAGGACAACATAACAAAAAAATGTTTTGCCTTATTACTATACCATTTAAAATTCCTTGTTATGTCACAAATCGTCCTGTATACACCAGGAAGTTCAAATGGGTAGAAATGACAAAACCAGATAAACCGCTAACTAGCCAGGGGTCATGGTTCTATTCAATAGCCATGGTCTTTAACACTTTCCATGCGGCAGGCGGCTGCAGACGACATTCCAAAATTTCACAAAATGTTTAAAAATGTCGAACTTATTGAATTTCATGACCATATTTAGAACCACCATGAGAAATGCATTGACATAAGTACAAACATGCCTAGTATCGGGTCAGTAATCCTTGAAATAGACTTTGAAAATTGTGAAAGGTTTCTAAAAAATCTGTTTTGTGTATGGTAAAATAATAGCCGCGTGGAAAGTGTTAAAACCTGAGTAGACAATAAAAGTCATACCTGTGTGTATGCACTGACCATTGTCATTGCCATTGCATGGTTGGTAAAGAGCCCTGAGGCCAATTTCGGAACACAGCACAAGCTGTGCTAAATTGGTGCTATTTTTAGTAAAAAATGAACAATAAAAAAATGATCCCATTTGTCAACAGGAAGGTGTGACAGTGACATTCACAGAATACAACATGGTCATGCATCAGTGCCACTTTATGCAGGGTTTTTGCAGCAGACGGTTTAAACTGTGGTTTTAACCGTCCAGCAAAAATACCTTTTTTGACAAAAATGGCAAAAACCAAAAAAATGTAGTGGCAAAATGCAAAATATTGGTGAATTCATCTCAAAAGCTATATGAAAATTAAAAATATTTCTTCTGAGTGTATTATTATATACATGGAAGTTGTAACTTGATAATATGGCAAGCTCTTTCCTTTCCAATGGTACCAGTACATTTGACTCAAATATTGTTATATAATTTTCATGTATTTGTTTTCAATAATAGGGAATTGGTGAAACCAAATGCTGGCTGAATTAATGATTCACTATTGTTCATGTGTTTTCTGAGGTATCATTAATATGTTCCTAGCTATCTATGTATGGTATTTTCGTAGTTTTTGCCAGTTGTTGCCACTTTTTGCCGGCAAAAACTGGCAAAAATTTGAAAACTTAAAATGTGCTCTTGTAACTCATTCCAATAACTCAGAATTGACTCGGGCCTCCAACATGTCCATTTTGATGTGATGGGTCACATATATTTCTTGATACTTTTTGATTTGATGTATACAATGTAGAAAACACAAGATATTTCATAAAATAGCATTTGATGGATGCTCCCTTCAAAAATAAGCTGTAAATGTGAATTGTCTGTATTTCAACACATTATTTGGCAATAGCCTATACTACTATATGTACCATTAAAAGCATTTTATATAAAAGATTATGTTCATTCATGGAAATTGAACTTGGGTTTAGAAACTTTAGACTGAGTGGGAGTCTCTAACCATTGTGCCGCATGAATTGGCTTCGGAAAACTTCAGTTAAGGAAGTGCGGCGACTGACATAAATTGTCATGGCAATTGCACATTTTCTAACTTTTTTTGGTGAAAATTCTAAATTTCAAGACCAAGCATCCCCTCCCCCAACTAAAAGACCCCCTCAGTACCCATGATTATAAGATTCACCTTAAAAACCCAGTATGGTATTATATTGTCTTTATAAGCAGGGTTGTAGCTACGCCGGGCGGTGCCACTGGGCTAACCCGCCCGGAATTGGGCTGGCCGCCCGGCACTCTAAAATATATATATTATACAATTTGAAATTTGGACTTGATTGCTACATGGTTTTACAGATCTGTTTCGCAAGGACCGTTAAGTCCAAATTTAAAATTGTATTAAGCTCCCTTACTGGTTGAGCACTTTACCTTTTGGATGATTTCACATCTATTTTGGATTATCATTATATATAATATATATTTTTTTTTAACACTTTGTGGATAAAATCATTAAACTGCCTCATAAAACAAGAAATTATGTGGTAGGGACCCTCAAAGTGCATTAAAAAAGCCTAAAAACATCCCGGCCCCTGAGCCACGAGAATTATGTAACCAAATAGTGAAATATTGAGCCCAAATAGCGAAATATTGAGCCCGGCACTCAAAATGCTCTGGCTACAACCCTGTTTATAAGTTGGCGAGTCAGGTGGTATATCAATTGTATGCAGGCCTCAAATTAAGAAATGAAAAGAAATGAATAAGGGCAAGCAATTTAAAGCAATTTGAAAGGGGCACCAAGGCAACTATGTACTTTTGAATGGAGTGAAAATAGCCAGAAATTGAGGGCATCAAGGCTACTAGGTGGGGCAGGTACCACACCACTAATCAAATCCCCTATGCTTACTGTGTAAAATAGACCATAATTATACGCCATTTTCTCGCTTTGCATTCTGTGTGAAGATCATGGTCTTGGCTTTCCTGTAAAAAAAATAAGGTCAAGGCAAAATTTTCGAGATACGCACCGTCGAAGATACGCATGTTTGTAGATTGCCCAGGCCTAGCCTAGGTCTAAGCAATTCTAATCAATGACTTGAAGTCTCTAAAATGACTATAAAATCATAAAACATTGGTCAAAGAAGAAAATTTGCACTGATATTGTTTGATAATCTTCATAATCATCTGATCAAAAGTTTGGCCAACAACACTACTTTTGAAGCATTTTATATATTTCACTTAGAGGAGTGTCATCCCAACCAATTCAACAGGCCTTTCGTGGACTGTTCCATTATTTATTTAGTGGTGTGAATCCGGCATCGAAGGCAACTGCCTTCGATTCCTTCGATTAATTCAAGCCCTGTATGACACTTTGATTTTGCTTGCCTAATTCCAATTAACTATTGAAATAAATGGAGGTGGATAAAAACTGTGTCAAACATAACTTGATCTGAGGTTTATATAAACCACATAACTTCCGGTCACCTTTTATTGTGGTATTACTAATTGATTTGGATAATCACTATTTTTCAAGTTTACATGCGTTTGAATTTGGGGTCAATTTATACTGGAAACACCCCACTTAAATTTATCAATCACCATGGACTTTTTATGAATATGATTGAATTCCTGGTACATAGTAATGTAATTATGAGTTCGCTGAAACAATTTGTGTAATAAGTCCTATTATAATAATAACTTCAGTTTAGTGTAAAAATTACTTGGCCTATACCATGCTTTACTTCAATACTTTAAACAGAAATGTTTGAGTTTAAAATTTCATGAATCAGCAATACTGGCCTAATTCATGGCACACACATTTTGGGAATGTAAACTTTGGAGTAACATTGTGTAACTTTGCAATGCATTGCTACAAGGAAGATTGGAAACATTTGTGGCATGCCACCCTTACAAAATTAGCGACATTTGAAATTAGCGAAATTTAAATTTATCGAAAATTTCTGGTTTTACAGTATTCTTTGAAGGTGACAGGATGTGACCCTAATGGCATGTTGAACCTTGTTGTCAAGGAAACCTATTGTTTATATACAACTGTACATGTAGTCATGATTGGGACAGTGTGTGGACGCGCATACAAATTGTAGTAAGATTTCACTTTGATGAGATCATGGATTGAATTTGATACTGACTACTGAGTCATTAGCCTTAGGTCTACATTGTATGAATAGAATATAATTTTATGATGGCTTGGTATTTGAATAAGGTAAAAAGTATTGTAAATTGGTTGTTTTTCATGCTCAGCCAAAAGCCCATTTTTAAGAACATTTTTGTAAGTTGTTTATCATCCTGATCACCCTCCTTGCCCCCCCCCCCCCCTTCCTGGTTATGCCACTGGAGTTTACAACGTAAGAGAAGGTCCCCCAAGCCTTGGAGGTGGAGTGGAAAGTGCTGCTGTTTGTTAAGCAATATTAAAAAACACACTTTTATCTCAAAGTTCCTGTGCGCGTTAGTTAATTTGTGCGCGTTAGAAGAAAAGAAGGAAAAAAATCCCAAAAATTCACCGATTTTCATTGATCACATCATTTTTAATACAAAAGGTAACTTTTACAAGAATTTCAATATTTTGTATTTATAAAAATAAAATATTTAAAAAACAACAACTGCATTTCGTATTAGGTTTTGAAAAACAGAAGAGCTTTGAGACAAAAGATTTTTTTAATATAGCCTTATTAGATTAATCTGCCCTGTCCAACCCTCATATCACGCCACCTAGCAACACTCTATCACTTTATCAGACTGAACAATTTGTATTGGTTTCATGTTTTGCTTCACCTATTTCATTGGACTTTGGGGAATATTTAACCCAAGAACTCATAAATTATTCACTATTTTGAACTATATCAGGAATGATTGTTTGAAAAGGGCATTGTTAAACTGTTAAATGTGAGCAATTGTCTTGAATTTTTGTAATAAATAGTAAGCATTGATAAAGAGGTAGTATCCATTGAATTAATTTTGCTCAGATTAGGTTTGGAGATAATACAATAGGTATAATCAGGGGTATGTCACTGAGCTTGCCGATCGGGTCCACTTTTAAATTGAACTTAGTCAGCATAGAATTGGGGGCGCTATACCGATCAGGCGTGATGATTGTAGCAGACGACGCAACGCTGGCCACGCGTCTCTCAGACGACCCAATTTGGCAACGGGAGTGCACCATTTTGAATTATTTTTAACAGTCATCGCCCGGTTAACGATAAAAATCCTTTTAATTATGATGTATTTGTCAAAATGATAGTTTAAAATTCGCGATTATGTGTTATTCACTACGAATTCAAAATTTAGGTTTCGCGTGGCCACCGTCGTCTGTTTAAATCTACAGCGCCCCCAAACCTATGCTGACTAACATGCCGTTTAACCTGCCGTTAAACCTGGTTAAACATTGTTAAACGCGTTAAACGCCGGTCACCGACACATTCCGGACGATAACCATAATTTATTCAAATATGCAAAAGGGTCCGTTTTCGCTACGTACGTTAGTATACAACTTTCCTATCCCAAAGTTAATAGTATCCCTGGTATAATCCTGGGAATTTACTTTTAGAATAGCTTTGTCAAGTCTATATAATCTTCTATTATTAGGCCTATGAATGTGTAAGTGGGTGTGATAATTCTATTCTTCAGCGTGGCCAGGTATCAAAAATGCCTAAAATAATTCCCTAGCAGGCTATGGTGGTGGTCTATCAAATTTGGTCCCTTCAATTCTTCCCCAAGTTCCAAATGGGCATTTTATTTCTCATCTGTAGCTGCAATGAATGGGAAAATGTTCTACCCGTTTAAATACAGGTATTTTGAGTCAGGATATGAATACATCACAACTGGTATCTCTATTCAATTTGAGGAAATTGTCTAATTTATTGACCCTCGTAATGTAATTTATAAATGGCCCATAATTTCATAATAAAATGTTTATGACTATATGAGCAAGTTTGAAATGATAGCTACCCGGGGGGGGCACTCAACTTTTTTTTGGGTAGGGGTGTGCCGCCCAGGGTCTCAAAAAGGGGGGCTAAAGAACTGAACTGAGTGGATTTTATGACGAAAAATAGGGTCTTAGGAACTGATTTTTTTCCAAAAAATAGGTCTTGAGAACTGGTCTATAGTTCAATTTTCGATTTATTTTGGTTTAAGAACGCAAAATTTTCGAAAAATTGGGGCTTTGGAACACACAATTGGTGCTTTGGAACGCAAAATTTCGCGATTTTTGAATTTTCAATAAAAATGGGGTCTTAAGAACTGATGCAGGCTCAAAAGGGGGTCATAAGAACTAGCAGCAGAGGGTGAAAAAGGGGGTCTTCAGCGCGGCACATACCTATACCCTTTTCAAATGTCAGTGCCCCCCCCCCACCCGGGGATAGCTATTGCAGCATTGCAGCATTGCAGCAAGCAAATGTATATATTGACAACCACTACCATAATACGTGTACATGGTTCAACATTAAATGAGGTGTCCCGCAAGCGTAAAAGTGTGCATTATATGTTAGAAAAATAACTATCGAGCCCAACTTTTGTAATTATATAGAACAAAACACCACACTTATGACAAAAACAAATAAAAAACGCCACCTCTCAACATGCACTTTTATAAATTTGCGGCGATCGAAAGTCCCAGTGTCGATGATGTCATAGTTATACAATGCACATGCGCAAATTTGAGCACCGATACCCATGACGTCATTGACATCGGGACTTTCGATTGCCGCAAATTTTAAAAATTGCATGTTGAGTGATGGCAGTTTTTATTCATTTTTGTGACTAGTAGTATGGTGTTTTGTTCTATATAATTACGTAATTTCCGCTCGATAATTATTTTTCTCACAAATAATGCTCAATGTTGTGCTTGCGGGACCCTTCCTTTAAAGGCATATTATGTGATCTTTTCTAGGGGCGCCCTCTATTCATGATATTTTTAGAAAGTAGATTTTCTTGCAGATTTACATTTCTGATCATAAATCATAAATATATTTGGAGTTACAGAGTGATATGATTCCTAATTACTTCAAAATCATGGTATTAGAGCGAATTTAGAGTGAAAAATAAACTGTCCTGCTAGCAGGCAGATTATTTTCACTCTTTAAACCATGATTTTGAAGTAATTAAGAATCGTATCGCTCTGTAACTCAGAATATATTCATGATTTATGATCATAATACATCAAGTGTGTAAGAAAATCTACTTTCTAAAAAAAACACATGAATAAAGGGTGCCCCTGGAAAAAGATCACATAATATGCCTTTAACTTTAAGCTTGAAAGCTGATGATAATGCATTGATATTCATTATACCACTATCTTACTTAAATAACTGTTTTTGTATGATCTATTTCTGTCTATGCAATTGCCGATGCAATGCGTCCATGGTATCAAATTCTCAATGCCAACCACAGCTGCGAAAATAATATAACTTGCACAAACGAAGCATTATGGATGCTAGTTTATTATAGAGGGCTTTGCACTCTATAGCCATTATAATAGAGATGCAACCATGTTTTGAAATAAATGAATAAAAGTCCACAATCCGTTATAATTTGTTTTTAAAACAAGAGCTAAATACTGTTATGGGCTATGGTTTAACATTTAATTACTGAGAAATAAAATTATGGTTTATAAACTGTATGCTATTTAGTAAAAACCAGCAGGGATTCGTATTTGCAGAAACTACAAAGTAAGATCTTTTAAGAATCTACAAGTTTGCATTTTTTGAGAATCTATTATTTAACCCCTGGCCACTACCTGTCTATCTGACATTGTTTCTGATTGGTTAATAACAAGATATACTCATGCGTGAATAACCAATTACGATACAGCTTTTAAGCTTTTTCACCCAATCTTTATCAGGGATACAATTATTCTTAACAATGTCTCTGATTGGTGCAATAAAAGATGTATCCATCTCTCTGACCAATCGGCAGGTAGTTGTCAGTGCCAAAGTCTAAAAGGTATCCATATACTGTAAAACAAGTTATTTCGCTGCAACTTTTTTTCGCAAATTGCTAATCATCACTACTTTCGCGGTAACTTAATTTCGTGAATTCAAAATTTCTACTACTACTGTCATCTTCACACACATCAATTTGCGGCAATATAATTTCGCAAATTTGAGCCTCTCGCGAAATTCACGAAATTAACTTGTTTTACAGTATCCGATATAATCCTCAAAATAAAAGTTAGTATCTCAAAATGATGGGGCTAAATTACCCATTCTACCCACTTTAAAATGGCCCCTCCACCAAAACATGGTACCAAAACAAAATCAATTGAATAATATTGCAGAATGAATGGGCTAAATACCTATGTTATGGCATGTAAATCTTGCATTGTAAATCAAGGTTATGATAATAGTATAACTTACTGGAATTTTTCATAACCCCAAAGTATACATTAGCGCAGTGGAGTGTATTTGCAATGTGTACATAATACATGTTTAATTGTGTGCACAGCAATGAGCTCTAACCCCCTGGGCACTACCAGCCTATCTTACAGTGGTTCTGATTGGTGTATGGCAAGATATACTCATTTGAATAGCCAATTAAAATGCAGCTTGTAAAATATTTCACTCCAATCTTTTTCAGGGATACAATTATTCTAACACTGTCTCTGATTGGTGCAATACATGATGTATTTATCTTTCTGACCAATCGGCCGGTAGATCTCAGGGTGGTTAAACGAAGAAATGAATGATGAAGTCTGCTGTACATGTAGTTACAACTCACTGTAAACATAAAGCATGAAATATTCGCAGCATCAAAATTTTTTTTTTTGAATCACAGACTTTGGCCTTTTTCGCGGCATGACAGTTTTGCGAATGTGTTGAGAAGTCATTACAGGCATTTAAAAAGCAAAACATTTGCATGCATTAGTGGGCTACGTATTGGATATGACTTACGGGGATGTGTCGCCAAATAGGGTCCCATTTTTCACAATCTGTTAAATCAATGACCCATTTTAAAAGCCATTTTTTGGTAAATGGTATAAATACCTGAATGTGGCTATTCTTCACAGACATTTGAGCAAAATCTGTCATATATAGGAAAATTATAGGTCTCCGGTAAACATGGGTCTATTTCCCCTGAAAATTGGTAAATGTATCGTGTCAGTTTTTCATTATGCTGGCGCACACACACACACAACCCCCCCCCCCCCTGCCCGAGTTAAAATACTTCTCACCAAAAGAGCAACAATTTAACAATTGCAAAATTTCGTTTGTTAAAGCATAATTATTCTTTCCAGTATGTTGATTTGTCCATTTTATATGCTGGTCTCTACTTTCAGTTATTCCCAAGTATAGTGAGTGGTGAGGACTAATCACTTGAGGATCCTGGTCTTTAAATGATACGCTTCATCGATCCCATTGTACACAGTTTCCTGAGTAAATACTTTTAGTTGAACAAGCCCAATTGAATTGCCATGAAGTCATACATTGTAATTCTTTGCATTTCTTGCCCTATAGGGTCACCTATGGTACATTAACACTTTCCATGCAGCAGGCGTCTGCAGACAACATTCCAAAATTTCACAAAATGTTTCAAAAATATCAAAACTTATGAATTTCATTACCATATTTGGATTCACCATGAGAAATGCATTGAAATAAGTACAAACATGCCTAGTATTGGTTCAGTAATCCTTGAGATATACTTTGAAAATTGGGAATGGTTTCTGAAAAATCTTGTTTTGTATGTTAAAACTGATAGCTGTGTGGAAAGTGTTAATCGTAGTCGTACATGTATTGCAATGTGTACAATTTTACTAGAACCCCACATTTGTAGCGTGATTGGGCTAAATTTGAAGAATACAAAATGTGGGCCAGAAATACCATTTTGTGAAATTACTGCATGTCTTCAATGTGGACTTTTAAAGAACAATACACTTTTACACAGTAAGGAATATAAATCTTAGCCATGATGTGATCATGCTCACCAAAATAAAAATTTAAGGAAGCTACATTATTGTGCAGCATTAAATTTCAATGAATTAAAGGTAGATGTTCCGATTTTCAACATTTAATTTTTTCTATTTCTACATGAAAGGTCATCCTTAAAAAAGTCGTGTTCCAAAGTTTGAGTTGCATAGCTCTAATGGTTCTTATTTTAGACGCACAAGATGCTGTGAACTGTACCCATTGAGTAGTACACAAACTATATCGGTGGTTACCACCATTCGCGGTAATTCGACGTTATTTCATCGATTTCTCCGTAATTATACCGATTTATATTAGGCCGTCAAATTTCAGTATGATGATGAGAAAAATACGAGCTTTCATATGATATGAAAATCTCCGTATGTTTGAAATAATTCTGTGTTACGAAAATGTGATCGGGTCATCTACCTTTAAGTGCATCTATCAATGTCTGCAAATCAAGCATGAAGAAAATAGCACAATCGCATACATTAAAAAAAACATTGTTCTCCCACCTTCAACGCAACTTGGGCTACTAAAGCTCTGTTTTTGGCAACACTTGATTTTCTGGGTCAGCTAGAGGGTGCACAGGTGAACTTGTTGTTATACACGTCATCCTTCATGTAAAGTGATCAGTAATTACAAGACAATTCATTGACACCTTATTATATTGTAATGTTGTTGGCCAGAGAGTGTGAGAGAAATGTATTGATTGATCGATTACAATTCTCTTGAAAAGTGAGAGTAACATAATGGGAAATGGAATGGAACCACAGTATTCTTTGGGGTTGATATTTTGATATTGACTTAATCTATTCATTATCAGTTCCACCCCCTTTTGAAAACAAGGATTGTAAAAATATGTAATTCCCCATTCATAACATTTTTTGTATGATCTGCTATTTAAGGAATCATTATGTCAAGTTTATTGGTATTGATTATGCAAATGGATGTGGCCTATGAGGCCAAACATTTTTTTTTTGTATTGGCGTAACATGCCATTGAAAATTATGTATGCAGGCGGGAATATTTAAATTTATTTTATTTTATTCTTTTAAATTTTAAATTGTACTATATAAATTAATAAATTTGATGAGGAGCACCAGAGATAGGTTTTTTTAATCTGTTTGATTTGGTTGATTTTGTTTTAAAAAAAATATCTGCAAAAAAAGAATGAAAGTTAGGGTCGTGCAGGTTACGGCAATACAACACATTTTTGTGTTTTGCCTTATATAAGAATACATTTGAAAAATGTAATGATTGTTTTCAGAAGCATGAAATAGTGTGGATATGTTCTCCTCTTTTGCAACGTTGCACTGGGAAATAATAATAATAATAAAACCATACTTATTGAGCGCATAACACAATTAAGTCCCTATGCGCTATCACAAACAAACAAACAAACAAACACACAGTAACATGAGTAACAAAAGACAAATCAAAAATAAATTAAACATTAACATTAAATAGGTAAGTTTTTAGCAATGATTTGAACTGTTCAAGAGTTTTGGCAGATTTAACATGATATGGTAAATTGTTCCAAAGTTCAGCAGAAGCATCTTGAAAAGAACGGCGACCATATGAAGTAGAAGGTGAAGACACATGCGCAAGAAGATATTTTGAGCCAGAACGAAGATTGCGAGTGGGCTCGTATTGTTGAATAAGATCTTGCAGATACATAGGAGCACCATATTGTGTGACGTTGGATCTCATACAGTTTAAAACCCCATAATTGAGTATTATCATGCCTCCCTAAGCTCTACTTCCTCCAGGACTCATCTCAACTGCTGAAGGTTTTGTTGTTGTTTTTGTTTGTTTGTATGGAAACAAGTTTGTTGTATAATACATATTTTGTAGGTTTGGGTGCAGCGTCTGTGTATAAAAGCTTTTTCTCCATGTGTTGAAGAAATAACCGACTCACACCACCACAGACTCTGCCCACTTGGATCAATACAGAGATTGAGGGTTCAAGTCACACAAGGAATATTTAAAAAGTAAAATACTCTCACTGATGGAAGGACTGAATGACACCATACAGGGCCCTTCAACATGTATGAAGTAAAACTGCCCAACAATTGCATAGGAATTGTTGCTATATACATATGTACACTTGTTCAGGGGCTTACAAGGTTTTGACAGATGTATTTTTGGCCCTTGAACATTTTCACAACAGACAGCTCAAAGGTCATACATAGAAAGTATTACTTTATACATGCTGAAGGGGATGGATGGAGATGCACGGTTTTGATAGAAAAGCGATAATAAATTGGAATGTTTCATGATAATATCTGTGGTTTTTAGTCTTGGCCCGGATATATTCTACTTTTACACCTTATTTGAAGACTTACTCAATGACCTTTTCTATTACTCGTTATTTGCAGGTGTCAAGTCAAGATGTGAAGAAAGAAACCCCTCTCAAATTCCAGTTCCGAGCTAAATTCTACCCAGAAGATGTAACAGAAGAACTTATACAAGATGTAACACAGGTATGGCAATTGTAGACAGGGATATGGCGGGGGTGGGGGTGGGGGGGGGGGGGGGTGGGGCACTCATGTATGAAAGTTGTAATCATCCGTGGGAATCACTCTACAAAACTACCCTTAACACAGATTCTCAAAGAAGAAAAAAGGGACCATTACAAGCAGGCCTTGAAATAAGAAATGTAAAGGCCCGGCAATATAAGGCAATTTGAAAGGGGCACCAACTTTATTAAGGCCATTATGTACTTTTGAATGGAGTAAAAAGAGATACTTTGGTGATATACCCAGTATCACCAAAGTATCTGTAAACATTGCCAGTGTATCTGTAAACATTGCCAGTGTGAACTTAACTTTAAAGCAAGTGGATGACAGGAAGCACTTGGATGCCACCCTGCAAGCCTCGAATTAACTGGGCGCCCGGGAGTTTTTTACGCCTGGTTGCCAAGTTTTAGCTCCCGGTGTTTTCAAATTTGGCACAACAAAGTATAGGACCGGGAGCTACTTTGGTCAGAAAAGTCACAAAGTAACTCCTGGTCCACATATCCTTAAATCGAGGCTTGTCACCCTGGATAGAGGAGGACCAGGATAGAAGGGTCAGAAAATATGACCCAAAGTTACTGATCATATGAAGCTATCGGAAGATATTCAACCAGTCCCTGGAACTGAGAACCAGTGTGGTAAACTATTGCAGAAAATAATTGGAGAAAATAATTGGAGAATAAAGGTATTGTTTTTAGACCGTACCAGTATTATCAATGCAGGTGGTGGTGCTATTTTAAGTGCAGGTGTAGCGTCGTTGTTCTACGCAAAAATTAATACTACAGTTAAAATTTTGAGACTTGTGCTATATGACTAATTTAAACTATGGCCTAATCACTTTCGGGAGGTTTATAGCCTGTTGCACTGTACCGTACACATTTATGTTAGGCAATATATAGGGGTAGGTAAATAACGAGATTGCGTTTTTTCCCTACCCCTAGCAATATATATATAACACAGGTACGGTCGCAAAACATACCTTTATTCTCATTCTTACAGGAGCCATGTTGAAAAACAACAAACATACCAATGTTCAAATAATTTCCCTTCTTGCTATAAATAACATCTCACTTATCACTTCCGTAGAGGGCGTTCTTCTTGCAAATCAAAGAAGTCATATTAAACGATGATGTATATTGCCCACCTGAGACGTCGGTGCTGTTGGCGTCATACGCGGTCCAAGCTAAATACGGAGATTACGATGCGGAAGTACACAAACCAGGGTTTCTATCCAAGGACAGACTTCTACCAAACAGGTAGGTTAGATTAGAGTACGGCGCATTTGCCCTCTCTGAGCAAAATAAAAAAGGCACGATACAAAGGTGCTGGGTTCGAGTGGGGGAGGGTTAAGACAGCATTCCATTGTACCACGGTGCTGTTGGCGTCATACACGGTCCAAGCTAAATACGGAGATTACGATGCGGAAGTACACAAACCTGGGTTTCTATCCAAGGACAGACTTCTACCAAACAGGTAGGTTAGATTAGAGGACGGCGCCCTCTCTGAGCAAAATATAAAAGGCACAATACAAAGGTGCTGGGTTCGAGTTGGGGAGGGTTAAGACAGCATTCCATTGTACCATGGTGCTGTTGGCGTCATACACGGTCCAAGCTAAATATGGAGATTACGATGCAGAAGTTCACAAACCTGGGTTTCTATCCAAGGTCAGACTTCTACCAAACAGGTAGGTTAGATAAGAGGATGGCGCATTTGCCCTCTCTGAGCAAAATACGGTGGGCGCCCTCTCTGAGCAAAATAAAAAGTGTATTTTGGTGGGGTATTGGGATTCTTCAGTGCTTGAAGGTAAAAGACAGCATTCCACGCTTGATTCATGCACACAAAATATTTCCTGCAAAACATCATTGTTGCGTCTTCATTCTTCAGTACCTTTGAAAGCAGAATGGGACCTTGTTGTCCCAGGCTTGCATCTCAAGTCTTTGATTGAAAGCAAGAATGGTACCTTGAGGTCCCAGCCTTGCATCTCAAGTCTTGGATTGAAAGCAGAATGGGACCTTGCGGTCTCAGCCTTGCATCTCAAGTCTTTGATTTGAAAAAAAATGTGCATAAGCATAATGATACACTTAATTCTACCTTGAAAAGAATGTATAATTGGGACCTGAAGCACGCTTTATTCACAGAGCAGGCAATTGCATCAGAGATAACACACTTTTTTTGAATTCCTAAACAATTGTACAGGTAGCACTAGCAGAAATAACATTATTTAAACATACAGATAGCAAAATTGAGGTCATCAACTTATAAATGTTTCTTTTATTATCCAAACAATACCGATATCAAAATAAGTCAAGAATTTTGAAAGCCCTCAAATAAATTTCAGGGAATCTATTCTGCAGTTATTCACCCCTCCAGCTAGCAGCTAGGGAAGGATTTGAGGTTCATGGGGTAAGACTTGCAAAGATATTACCAATGATTTACTAATCTAATATATTTCAGGGTCATGGGGAATCCCTCAGAAGATATCACCATCTTTTAACATCCAGTGGCTAAACTTATCTTTGGAAGGATTTTAGGATTTCACGGGGAAGCTCTTGGTCAAAGCGCAACATTGTTTAGGAGTAATTTTGTGTTTCCGGTAGAATAGGCAGACACCCCTGGTAATTTTATAGAAAGCTAATTTGACATGTCAGCAAAAATACAACATTTACAGGGCGTTGAATTTCAGGAATTTGGTGGGATTTGGTTTCTCTGTAAAACTATTACCAAACATTTGTAATATTGAGTCACTATTGACATAGCTAAATTATTTAAATACCATACAAAAATTAAGTGGTTCCCACAATGGTATGCGCATAAAAACCAGGAAATTAAGTAACACAACTCATTACAAAACTCATTAAATACATAAGCAGTATTATATTATACTTTCTTCTGTATGTATCTAAAACATGACAATAGATATTAGTTTTGTTAGTTAAAACAGATATCAGATACAAAGCAAACAGCATCATATAATCACTTCTGGTGCAAACATGAAGCTACATTGTACACTGAGCCAAAAAAGAAACTTATAAAATAAGAAACTTATAATTTTTTTAACAGATCACCAAATAAAATTCTGTGCATGAAAATGTTCCAAATTTGGATACAGTATTACTGCAATGTATTGCTTCAAATGGCAGTCAATAACCAATTGTTTGCTTCAATGACACAAGAGAAATGTGCACTGACCCTATGGTGATCTGTTAACATTTTATAAGTTTCTTTTTTGGCTCAGTGTATATATGTTTTCGTTTTTCATCTTTGTTCATGTGTCTTTCTTTGGTGTGAGAGATTTCTTTTAGTTATGCCATTACGGAATAAAGCTGTCCATCCATTCCTTAATCAATATCAATATTTATTTTTCCATCATATCAACATAGATAAAATACAATGAGTACCATTTTCCATATGTGCCTGACATAATTTCAAACCAATAGTATGATTGACTTTGTGTCTGTATATAATATGTATATCTATCTCATGGTAAAACTTTGTAATTTGTGTAATAAATATTGTGATTTTCTGTATATGAACGCATCGTCGGGTAAACGGGTGCCGCTGATTTAAAAGCGTATGTTTAAATAAATAATTAAAATTAAAATAATGCAAATGTTCCCAGAATATGGGGTCATTGATTTGAGAGCATTTTTGTGTGCATTCAATGGGAGCAACATGAATTGACTACAGTGGGAGGATCTGATTGGTTTAACAATTGTTGGTTTATATGTTTATGTTTGTGTTTATTCATTGTTTTTGTGCAACGTTGTTGAACAACATAATTGACGAGAAAACAGTGGGTAGAAAAAATAGTCAACAAATAATTAATTTGTTATGAATATTCATCAGATTTCTGTTTATTCATTGTTTTTGTGAAAAGTTGTTGAACAACATAATTGACGAGAAAACAGTGGTAGAACGAATAGTCAACAAATATGTTGGTTCATGAATATATATAAATTCTCATGTTTATTCATTTTCAGTTGTTGAGGCACATAAGATTATCAGGAAAACAGTGAGAGGATGTAATTGGACAAAAAATTGGTTGGTTTATTCATGAATATTCATCATTTATGTGTATGCATTGTTTTTGTTCAGAGTTGTTGAGCAAAATAGAATAGTGGATGGAAGGAAAGAATAGTTGCCATCCACCAAATAATTGTTTCTTCATAAATATTCATCACTTTTTATGTTTATTCATTGTTATTCTATAGAGTTGTTGAGCAACATAAATTGACGAGAGAGCAGTGGGAAGAGAGAATAGTCAACTGGTATGCAGAACACAAAGGAATGCTCAGGTTGGTATCAATGACTTTAGGCAAAATAAAAAAATAACCTGTTTAGCGTCCCCTCTCGCTTCCTTTTTTGGGTCCACTTCAATTTTCTTTTATTCTTCTTTTTATTTCAGTCATAACTTTTTTCTTCAGGTGTTTCAGAGTTTAAGATGTTTGTAACAAATTTGAATCTTCCTTAATATGCATTTAAACAAGTTTTGCAGTGACCAATCCCTCAGTACCATGAAATAAAACAGATTAAAAAGGGCCTCCTCCTTTTTTAGGTTCACAAAGTTTATCGCTAATTGGGGCAATTTTGCTAAAGTGGGGGAAAAAAAGAAGAAAAAAGGGCCTCCTCCTTCCTTTTATGGAAAAAGTCAGGACGCTAAACATGTTTTATTTTGCCTTAGTTCAATCAGTTCCGTATTGGTGAACCAGCTTACAGCAGTGAATGCATTAGGAACAGTGTGGGTGCAATGTGATTGTATGCGTGACGCTTGCATGCCAAAATAACTACTGTAGGGCTCGCGTATGCTTGGATTGATTTTTCGCATGGAAAGATAAAACCGCATATTTCTTGCCATTTGGAACTGAATTAACTATAATAGCTGGATAATTAATTCCAGATTATTTAACCATTGATGAAACAAGACAAACCTATCTAATCAGTGGGTTGTTTTATGGTTAATGATTAAGAGGGTAGTTTCTAGGTGTATTGCTGAGATTTATATGTATGGAGTAGAAGGAAAAGGACTATCTCTTTGGGCCTGAAACAACCCATACTTTATTTAACTGGAAAAAACAACCTCCCCCAAACCCAACCTCCCCCCCCCCCCCCCCCCCCCCCAACCCAACAACAATATAAACGCAAAACAACAACACCTGCCCATATAGACAGGTCTGTCCCTAACTTTAAATCCAAATACACTCCATAGAAACTAGAAATTTAAACTAAATTGTGTCAGGAAAAAACCAAACATACACAGCAAAGACAACAATATGCTTAAATAAGCAATAACGTCTCCTTGCTTTGCAATACTAAGCTTGTTTGTACTTATTCAATGCGTTTCTCATGGTGGTTCCAAATATGGTTATAAGATTCAATAATTTTGACATTTTGAAACATTTTGTGCAACTTTTGAATGTTTGAGAGTGTTAAGACTTCCTGGGGTCAAGCTCTAGACTATCTTCCCCTTGCTTTGCATTACTAAGCATGTTTGTACTTATTCCAATGCATTTCTCATGGTGATTCAAATATGGTTATAAGATTCAATAATTTTGACATTTTGAAACATTTTGTGCAACTTTTGAATGTTTGAGAGTGTTAAGACTTCCTGGGGTCAAGCTCTAGACTATCTTCCCCTTGCTTTGCATTACTAAGCATGTTTGTACTTATTCCAATGCATTTCTCATGGTGATTCCAATATGGTTATAAGAAATTATAAATATTTTAACCAGGTTCGCCGTCGGGGTAGAAAAGAGACAATAATGGGAAAAACGATCTCGCCCGGGAATCGAACCCAGGATCTGTTGATTGCTTGTCAACTGCCTTGTCCATTGGGCCACAAGACCTTGCATGTCTAAATATTTATAATTTGTTTAATACCCGTCGTTTATGCCTATTATTTCTATGGTTATAAGATTCAATAATGTTGACATTTTTTAAACATTTTGTGCAACTTTTGAATGTTTGAGAGTGTTAACATTTTCCACGCGGCAAGCGGATGCAGACGACATTCCAAAATTTCACAAAATGTTTTAAAAATGTCAAAATTATTGAATTTCATTACCATATTTAGAATCACCATGAGAAATGCATTGACATAATTACAAACATGCCTAGTATTGGGTTAGTAATCCTTGAGATAGACTTTGAAAATTGTGAAAGGTTTCTGAAAAATCTGTTTTGTGTATGGTAAAACCAATAGCTGCATGGAAAGTGTTAAGACTTCCTCTACCTTGTGGTAGCTCTAGACTAAGGCCTAAAAAAAGAAGTTTGATTGGCGTAACATGACCAAAACAAATAGGGTAGGTCGGTCGGGATTTTTAAATTTTTAAAATTATTTTTTAATTTTTTAAATCACCTACTTTTGAACACTTAAAAGACAACAGTACACACAAATGAAGAGACGGCAAAAATTCCTTTTTCTTTAAACATTTTTTTAAATTTTTATAGAAACCAACAGACTCTATGAGAACAAGTTTCTGAAGTTTTAAACAATAACAAACTTTTTTTTTACAATTTTTTTTTTCCCCCCCTCAAAATAATAAAACATATTCAGGGCCGGCGATGTATTTAGGGTCGGTCGAGTTACGCCAATCAACTTTTTTTTTTTAGGCCTAACTTCTCCTTCAATACTTTGCCTTCACAGAGAAGAAGCCATGATGGAGTACCTGAAGATAGCGCAAGACTTAGAGATGTACGGCGTCAACTATTTCCAGATTCAGAATAAGAAGAAAACACAACTTTGGCTCGGAGTCGATGCTCTCGGACTCAACGTATATGAAAAAGAAGACAGGTATGGTGGATATGAGGCAAAAAGGGTTCAAATTTAGCATAGAAAGATGAGAGGAATGTGTGTCAGTTGGTTTCAGAATAAAGATGTTCCTAATCAATTGGAAGTCTACTCACAGGGAAATTAAGCAAGAATAATAATAATATAATAATAATGGCATTTATAATGCGCCGTCAATCTAGGTAAAACTATTCCGAGGCGCAACATATAAAACAAAAATACAAATTAACATGAAAAATACATAAACAAGGATGATTTGCATATATACATGTACATGTATATAATACAAAGAAATCAATTATAAACTGAGTCAAATAATCTTGTTTTTAACAAGTTCTTAAAAGAGTCAAGTGAATCACAGCATCTTAAATTATAAGGTAGTGAGTTCCAGAGAGTTGGTGCAGCAACCGAAAATGCGCGATCTCCAAATGAAGAAGTAGTCCGTGGAACAACAAGTAAAAGTTTATCAGATGACCGGAGAGTACGTTTTGGATGATATGGAACAAGAAGATTAGCAATATAAGTTGGTGAAGTGCCATGCAAAGCTTTCCAAGTTAAAAGAAGAAGTTTGAAATGAATCCTTTCGCGAACAGGAAGCCAGTGGAGATCTTTCAAAATTGGAGTGATATAATCAAATTTCCTGGTCTTAGTGAGAATGCGAGCAGCTGCATTTTGAGCGAGTTGTAGTTTGTGAAGTAAGTGATCAGTGATGCCAAAAAGAAGAGAATTGCCATTGTCAATACGAGAAGTTATAAGAGCATGGACGATAGTAGCTGCGGTTTCAAATGTTAACATTTTCCTTATGCTATTGACATTCCGTATATGATAATACACTGATTGGTATATCCGTCGAACTTGAACATCCATACATAGATTATTATCAAACACAATTCCTAAGTTCCGAGCAGATTTTGAAGCAAGAACAGAAGAAGTGTCAATATTGATATGATGATCACATATTTTACGTTGATTGAATCTGGAGGTCATAATTAAAAACTCTGTCTTATCATCATTCAATTTCAGCTTGTTTACAGACATCCACGACTTGATTTCTAAAATACAAGCTTCTGCGCGTTGACGGGCCGAAAATCTGGAAATTTTGCTATCACTTTCAAAGTACAATTTTCAGTTTCCCGGGTATTTAATTTCGCATTTACATTCCTCGTGAAATAAGATCTCTTTTGAAATTAAGTGGTTTTACAGTTTGTTATTTGCTGATAATTTTGTGTTATATTTTAAAGATAAAAATATAATTTGAAGTTTTTCTTGTGACAACCATAAATACAGCAGTACCAGTTAGTAGGTATAGTCTTTTTTATTTAATTAAGATATTTACTTTTATGTATTTCAACAGACTAACCCCCAAGATTGGTTTCCCGTGGAGCGAGATCCGTAATATTTCATTCAACGACAAGAAATTTGTCATCAAACCAATAGACAAGAAAGCACCGGTAAGTTTGTAAGCACACATTAGCGGTATAGCTTCCTGACCTTTGACCTAATGAAACTAATAGATGCTTAACATTTAGATATGGCAAACTATTCTTTTTATGGCTCGTGGCATCCATCTGAACAATCTGAGAACATGTTCATTAAAATCGAAGCATTTTGAGAATTTGACCCTGTACAAAAGATTTGAGGCACAATTTGACCGTTGACATATTTTGCCCTACATCTCGGAAACTAAGCATTGGGTGGAAATACAACCATTACATTATTTGCTTCTTATGGTCTCAGGAAGAGTTTGATATGCATCTCTATAATAAAACCATTATTACATTTTGAACCCTATATGACCTTAGACCTTCGATAGCGGCCACCTGTACAGGATGCGACACGGTAGCAATATAAAATATTGACTCTTGGCACCCAACTAAACTAATCAGATCATCAAACCTTTTGTACCTTCTCAGCTGATTGAACCTTCTGGGCTCCTGGACTAAAAGGGCCTCATGGGACGATATTTAATTTTGGGAACTTCAAATTTCATTAACCCAGACTAAATGGTTATTTATTTCATTCCTTTAATATTATGCTTTCAGGATTTCATTTTCTATGCCGACCGATTACGTATCAACAAACGTATCCTAGCTCTATGCATGGGTAACCATGAGTTGTACATGCGCAGACGTAAACCAGACACCATTGAAGTGCAACAGATGAAAGCACAGGCCCATGAAGAGAAGTCACAGAAACAATTAGAAAGGTAAGACTTATCAGATTTATCAAAAGGGAACATGTATACAGCAACACATCCTTTGTATAACCATTGGGCAGTTTAACTTTATACATGCTGAAGGGCACCCCTACTCGCATTACATTGTGGGAGTACACCCACAGTACACACATACATACACGTACAAACATACACTGTGGGCGTTTAAATTTGACGAAATCTGACCCTATCTATGGGGGTATCAAAAATAACCCCATAAAACACACAAAAATTGATGAGAGGCTATACACCTTCTAGAGGCCATTTATAACCATCTGGCAACGTCTGCATTGTGGGGGTACTCCCACAGTGCGGAAAACGCCCACAATGTAGCTATATGTATATTTACGCCCACAATGTAGCTCCTGTAAGAACCTAAAAGCATACAAAACCGGGTGGTTCAAAAAGCGTTGACCCAACTTCAAAATAACAACTTTTCAACCTTATTTATAGTTTCAGAGAATTTCTGCTTACTTAGTGTTGATTAGCAGTATGTTTATAAATTTTCCCGAAAAATATGGTTCATTACAGAAATCATACACAAAACTGACTTGTCCACGGGAGCGTCCTTTAGTTTCTGTCTTCAACATGCTGCCCTTGGCTGGCAGTACATGAGATTGCCCTGTCTCGCATGTACTGCATGTTGCGTTATGTGTGGTGTTCTGATAGCCCTGAAGGCATTTTCAATTCGCCGTCTTAGTTCATTTTATGTTCTTGGAGGACCTTGGCTGTACACTCTGGATTTGACATCAGCCCAAAGCCAAAAATCTAATGGGAGTGAGGTCTAGTGACCTCGGTGGCCATTCTACCAAATGACCAAGTCCAACTACCCTATTTAGGAAACAGATGTTGAAGGTGATCGCGAACTATTACTCTTCTGTGACCTGGAGCTCCATATTGTATAATCCAGGCCCTCGAATAGCTACATTACATTACGTTGCTGTCCAAATTTGTCTCTAATCGTGTGTAAAGTCCATTTTGTGCATTCCATCTCTACTAAAGGACGCTCACGCCCCAGCCGTGTACAAGGCAGTTTTGTGCATGCTTTCTGTAATGAACCATATCTGAAGAACCAACCAAGCTAAATGTACCATCTTATCAGGATAATTTTAAAACTTACTGCTGATCAAGACTTAGTAAACAACAAATTCTCTGAAATCATAAATGTGGTTGAAAAGTTACCTTGAACTTGGGTCAACTTCTTTTTGAACCACCCGGTATATATGACATACAATACTTGTGATAACCTGCATGGTGAGCAGTAAGGTACACCCTCATATGTGACGTGTTCTACCAAAACCAGACGGAATTGGGCAGAGCTCTAAACTGAGAAATAGCCCAAAACATAATTGGGGTGATTTTTGGGGGAATTTTAGTTTCTGGTAAATAATTAATCTTCAGAGAGTTAATAACAATATTGTGAAAGATTCAGATTAAAAAATCATCCCAAATGTATGTTTCAGTGATTTAAAAAGCCTAGTTCTAGTAAAAAGCCTAGTTCTAGTAACTTTAAAAGGCGATATCTCAGTTTGGAGTTTTCATAAGGACTGTAAAAGACGAACTTGAAAATGATGTAACTCCGCTTTGGGAAGTTTGATTAAAAAAAGAGAGGTACCACTGTAAAGCTGAAGATCTCTACTTTAATAAGCAATTATCAACTCAATTTTGATATCTTGCCCAATTGTGTCTGGTTTCGGTAGAACACGTCACATATTTGAATGCTTTACTTTTGTAATGAAGTATAATGTTATTTTTCCCTAAACCTAAAACCAATTATAAAAAACACAGTTTTTCTTATAGGTGTGCCACATTGAATGGAACAAAACTTGACCAAAATATTCAAGTCTCTCCAATCTTACTATATTTATCGACCGTCTTAAAGGTATATGACCCGATCACTTTTTGGGGGCTATGAGGTTTTTTTCACATCAAGATATTTTGGTATCAGAAGAATCCCCATATTTTTCTCATTATGTCTGTAAAATATTAGGGGCCAGAAATGTTTCATTTGGAAATTATAGGCTAAAATGTGGTGAATTACTGCCAAAGGTGGTTAACCACCAACCAGTCTGTGTACTACTCAATGGGCACATGTCTTTTGACCTTGCGCTTCTAAAAATAGAACCATTGGAGTTATGCAACTCAAACTTTGGAATGCAACAATTTTAAGGATGACCTTTCATATAAAATAGAAAGCATCAAGTTGAAAATCTGGTCATCTACCTATAAACAAATGTGTCAGTTGTTAGTATCCAAGTCTAAAGATATATGTTTTGATTATGTAATATTTGGGGTATTATGTAAAAGGTTATATTGACTTTATCACAGCCTCAGGGTGAACAACAGCTATTTTATGTTGACCTGTGTATCGTGAATAAATAAAAATTATGTATAAAGTGTGGTCGGATTGTGTCCGAAGGATTATGACAGACTGACAGTGTACAGTCAGAAAATGTATGTAATTTGCCATTTTCTATTTCATTTTTCTCTTCAGGTCTCAACTTATCAAAGAGAAGCAAGCACGTGAAGAAGCCGAGAGAGCTTTCAGGGAGAATGAAGCTAAATTGAAAGCCTATCAAGCGGAAGCAGCAAAAGCCAGAATAGGTATGTTGATGATAACAATGAAAATATACACCAGCTGGACTGGAACACTACATTTTGATGTTTTATATTACTGCGTGCTTTTATAATGTCTAATTTTTATTGCATACTTGTAGTTTTTAAGGTTTTGTATAGTATTTTCCATTTGTATCTTCCCCCCCCCCCCCATACTGTTGTTTTATGTATTTTTGTAAAGCGCTTTGAGGACAGTTTACTGTCATAGGGCGCTTAACAAACACCTTATTATTATTATATTAATATACTAGATTAGTGGTGTATGTTCCGATCACCTTTTTGGGGGCTATGCTTTTTATTTCACATCAAGATATTTTGATGTCAGAAGAATCCCCATATTTTTCTTATTATGGCTGTCAAATCTTAGGGGCCAGAAATGTTCCATTTAGAAATTATTGGCAAAAATGTGGTGAATTACTGCCAAAGGTGGTTAACCACCAACCAGTTTGTGTAAGACTCAATAAGCAAATGTGTTGTGACCTTGTACTTCTAAAAATAGAACCATTAGAGTTATGCAACTCAAACTTAGGAATGTGCCAATTTTAAGGATGACCTTTCATGTAAAATAGAAAACATCAAGTTGAAAATCGGGCCAGCAATCAGAACATCTACCTTTAACGACGCTTTATACAAACGAAAACAATTTCATGGTTCAATGCACACATCAAGGTCAAATGGCCGTTTCAATCTGTGCACAATTTGTTTTGATTCACCCTGTACATTTAGGGCATATCAGCACATGATATTAACCCCTTGAGAACTACCTGCTGATTGGCTAGAAAGATGGAAACATAATTTATTGCACCAATCAGAGACATTGTTAGAATAATTGTATCCCTGATAAAGTTTAGAGTGAAATAATTTGGAAGCTGTATTTTAATTGGCTATTCAAATTAGTACATTTTGTAATTATCCAATATTAAACGTTGTTAGATCGCAGGTAGTGCTCAGAGGGTTGATAGAGATAGAGCAGGGATTCTATTAATTTTGGGATAGGAAAGTCCTATACGGACTTACGTAGCTAAACAGGTCACGTTTGCACAATTCTTTGGGAATTTTTCCAACAATTCTGTGTAAACTTCAATAAGTCTATACCTAAAGTATATGAGATACAGCAAAGTAAAACTTAAAGTAGCTTCAGATCGGCAAGTTGAGTAGCATACACCTGGATAGTGCATTTATGTGCTTAGGTCACTCTGAGAGAAAATCAAAATTTACTTGGAATGCAAATGTATTTACTCCCTGCAATGCAGACAAGAACTATCGGGTGAAGGTGGAGTCAAATTTATTAGCCCACAAGACAGCACCGAGCCATCAGAAAAATGTGTTCTCAATTTTTTGTGCTTTGCCTTCTCTTAGAAGACATCAAATTCATTTACATGATTTGTTTTCTTTGTCGCAAACACCGAGCCATCAGAAAAATGTTTCCCCAAATGTTTGTGCTTTGGCTTCTCTTAGAGAACATCAAATTGATTTAAATGATCTGGTGTTTTTTTTTCGCATGCAAACAGCACTTGAGGAAAAGAACAGTATGGCTATGGAGAAAGAAGAGCAACACCGTTTGGCACAGAACGAAGCCACTAGGCTTGAGAAGGAGAAAATGATAGCGTTGGAGAGAGCTCATGAACTAGAACTGCAGCGAGCATCAGAGGAGCAGCATATGAATGCACAAATGGAGGAGGAGAGACGATTAGTAGATGAGCAGATGCAGCGTGCCAGGGAGTTAGCGGAGGCCAGTGCCCGGGAGGCGGAGGAGTTACGAGTACAGGTAATATAGACACTCAACACAATGTGGTATAGGAAAATATATTCCCTTGAACAAAAATTAATCTTTAATCGCTTCAGCGATGTAAACAAGTCGACATCGCAGTGTTTTATCGGTAATTGTGCTTGAAAATTAACCCCCAATAAACACCCCTCCCCTTTTTTGAAAAATGCAGCGCCCCGGGGACGTTTAATGGAGTAAATGCGGTATTCTCTTGGTCATTGTCCGACACAGTTGTAAGACCAAACAAAATAATAGGTTCGTCTCAAAGCTTGCGCGCGCATTGGTTTTGAAATGCCAAAATACCGCGTCTGAAATGCAGGAAATTGTCAAATCAATTTTTTTTTCCCTACAAATTTTTATTTCGAGTTTTTATTAAAAATATCGGCAGATTTTCCTTTTCTCAAACTTTTACATGACTCAGTTCTTCAAAAAACGCTGCACAATTGTTCTTTACACAACTACATCACAATATTCATTTCAAATAGGAAAAACAAATATCAGAAAGTGTCAACGGTTGCAAATAGTAAGAGTAAAAATTGCCACACAAATAAAAAAAAAAGTAAAACAAAACAAAATGGAAGACAAAAAACAGCGCGCGTCACCCGATTTTGAAGCCTTCGCAAGCTTTGAGACAAACTTTTTTGTTTGTTTGGCCTAACAGACTTATGATCACCTGTCTATGCATAGCCAAAGCCAGGTTATTTCTAGTAGCAATACAAGCTGTGAGGTTTTAACACTTTCCACTCGGCAGGCAGTTGCAGACGACATTCCAAAATTTCACAAAATGTTGAAAAAGATCAACATTATTGAATTTCATTATCATATTTGGAATCACCACGAGAAATGCATTGACATAGGTACAAACATGCCTAGTATTGGGTCAGTAATCCTTGAGATCAACAGATTTTTTAGAAACCTTTTCCAACTTTCAAGATCTATCAAGGATTATTGAACCAATACAAGGCATGTTTGTACCTATCTTAATGCATTACGATATGTGATTTTGGATCTTTATGAAAATCAAATGCGTGCCACATTGCAAACTTGCAAATAAGCTTTGCTGTCAATTTAAAAACCAATAATCAGTTTTAAATCTTAATTTTCCCTCTTCTCTTCTCTCTGTAACAGTTGGAAGAAGCAAGAATGAAACAGCGTGAAGCTGAGCTTGAGTTAACCAACCCACACGTAGAGGAGGATGACTCATCAGCGCATGAGATGTCGAGTCACGAAGGTATCCAAGCTGACCAATCAGAACTGGATCGTGTTACGATGAGTGATAAGAATAAGAATCTCCAACATCAACTACAGGTAGGAATAATTATGATGATAGCCTATACAGCAGGCCTCAAAATAAGAGGGCATGCAATTTAAGGCAATTTGAAAGGGGCACCAACTTTCTCCAAGGCAATAATGTACTTTTGAATGGAGTGAAAACTGCCAGAAATTGAGGGCATCAAGGAAACTAGGTGGGGCATCGAAGATCGAAGGCAATTGATTTTAGCCCTTCAGGGTGAGTCAAAATATTCAGGTCCCGATTTCATTGATTTTAAACCAATATTTTATTCAAATCGGTTATTCCTAAATGGTAGAAATGTGCATCCAAAAATATGGTAAAATCCAACTTTTCCAAGGAGACTCGCCAAATATGAGCTGATCATTAATAAAGTATAGCAGATTCAAGAAGGTTATGATTAACCCTAACCAGTAAAGCTAGTTTTTTGTGCGTATCGGGGGGAGGGGGGAAAAAGTGCTATTTTTTTTACCCGAAAAATCACCCAGCATCCCCCGGGATTCGATCGCCGGACCATCCGCACCCAAGTCTGTCCATCTACCAACTGAGCTAACTCCCTAGGTCATATGCGGCCACAAACTCCGTGGCCACATATGCCTGCGGTAGGTGACGTCATCGCGGCAATGCAGCAGCACGTGCCTGGAGATAGTTTCTGGCAGTGAGATTTAGTGAGATTCAGTGCGGTTAGGGTTATTGCACATCAAAAATTGACATTTATTAACCCTAACCAGTAAAGCTAGTTTTTTGTGCGTATCGGGGGGGAGGGGGGAAAAAGTGCTATTTTTTTGACCCGAAAAATCACCCAGCATCCCCCGGGATTCGATCGCCGGACCATCCGCACCCAAGTCTGTCCCTCTACCAACTGAGCTAACTCCCTAGGTCATATGCGGCCACAAACTCCGTGGCCACATATGCCTGCGGTAGGTGACGTCATCGCGGCAATGCAGCAGCACGTGCCTGGAGATAGTTTCTGGCAGTGAGATTTAGTGAGATTCAGTGCGGTTAGGGTTATTGAACGAAGTAGTTAAACATCTCCACAAGGAAGAGCTGTGAAGGGTCAATCAGTTGTTTCACTGCTATTGTATGATTTAAAATTGAACGAACAACATGCACGCAGCACAAAGATGAAGCCAAAATAAAAAATGTTTGTTTGTCCATTGAGGGTAAAAGGTAGGGTCGGCAGGTCAGATATGTTTAATTTAAAAAAAATATATATACGGATATTGTATTTGGGAATATAAATTCGGCATGCATACTGTGAATTAAAGTCCTAACACACAACACATCACGTTGACAGTATAGAACTCTTTTTCATGAGTTTGGGACATTTTTGCACAATTACAATTTTCCGTTTTAGCAGTTTTCAACTGCTTTGTGTGTTTTTAAATTCGTGATTTGGAGCTTCATGACAAGACCTATACACAAAAGAAGTATATTTGTGTGGTATTATTTTTGTGGTAGGAGTTCCAGTTCAAAATAGTTCGAAAATAAATATAGAGCGAAAAATTACCACTTTTGCAGTGTGTGTTCGTCTTAACCCCCTGGGCACTACCGGCCTATCTTACAGAGGTTCTGATTGGTTTATTGCAAGATATACTCATTTATATAGCCAATTAAAATGCAGCTTGTAAAATATTTCACTCCAATATTTATCAGGGATACAACTATTGTAAAAATGTCTCTGATTGGTGCAATAAATCATGTATCTATCTTTCTGACCAATCGGCCGGTAGTTCTCAGGGGGTTAATGATTAAATCATGTTATTGATAAAACTTACCTATTTATTGTGTCACCTTTATTTACAGCAACTTAGCCAAGCGTTGGCTGATGAAAAGGACAGGACAAAGGAGACCCCAAATGACAAGATTCACGCGGCAAATTTGAAAGCCGGTCGTGACAAATACAAGACACTCAAACAGATCCGTAAAGGACACACCAAGCAGAGAATAGACTGGTTTGAGAATATGTAAATTGGTTCTGCAAAGGGCTTCCTACATGTGTGTTTATACAGGTAAGGCTAAGACTGTTTGAGAATATGTAAATGGGTTCTGCACAGGGCTTACTACATGTGTGTTTATACAGGTAAGGCTTTAGACTGTTTGAGAATATGTAAATTGGTTCTGCACAGGGCTTCCTACATGTGTGTTTATACAGGTAAAGATTTAGGTTTATTTTACTTCCCACAAATGTATTTATGGGTGCACAAGTTCTGTGAAAAACAAATGCTGATTTTGTGATAGTTTGGGATCAGGGTTTTAGCCAGAGATCAGCAACTGCCCGTTCAATTGATCAGATTAGCCTGTCCAGAATTTGACCTTAAAACAAAAATCAACCTGTTTGCAACCACTATGGGGCCACTAGGTTAACACTTTCCACGCGGCTATTATTTCACCATACACAAAACAGATTTTTTAGAAACCTTTCACAATTTTCAAAGTCTATATCAAGGATTACTGACCCGATACTAGGCATGTTTGTACTTATGCCAATGCATTTCTCAAGATGATTCCAAATATGGTAATGACATTCCATAATTTTGATATTTTTTAAACATTTTGTGAAATTTTGGAATGTCGTCTGCAGCCGCCTGCCGCGTGGAAAGTGTTAAGATCAAAATCAATATTCCTGACATCCGACTCATTCCGCTTGATTGTGTCACATAAAACATTCCCATGGGTTCAATTGATCAGATTAGCCTGTCCAGAATTTGACCTTAAAACAAAAATCAACCTGTTTGCAACCACTATGGGGCCACTAGGTTAACACTTTCCACGCGGCTATTATTTCACCATACACAAAACAGATTTTTTAGAAACCTTTCACAATTTTCAAAGTCTATATCAAGGATTACTGACCCGATACTAGGCATGTTTGTACTTATGCCAATGCATTTCTCAAGATGATTCCAAATATGGTAATGACATTCCATAATTTTGATATTTTTTAAACATTTTGTGAAATTTTGGAATGTCGTCTGCAGCCGCCTGCCGCGTGGAAAGTGTTAAGATCAAAATCAATATTCCTGACATCCGACTCATTCCGCTTGATTGTGTCACATAAAACATTCCCATGGAATGGGTTTTTTTGATTAAGGGGGGACTTAAGGAAGTTTTTTGTTGAATTTTGTTAGTGCTGTAATTATTGAACCATGACTCAAATGTATATAAAAGTATACATTTTTGGAAAGAAAATGGATCAGAGAATCCAAATTTGGCATCAATTTTGACCAAAAATGTTGATTTTTTGAGAAAATCACAAAAAATCACTTTTTTGACCCAATTTTTTTGAACAAAGCTAACAAACATAATTTTGAGTTAAAAATGCCCAAATCACTTGATGATGATGTTAAGACACTACTGGAGGGACGATTTTTTTTTTAATAATCTAATCCAATATTTTTTGAAATTTTGTCAAAAAAGTGTAAAAAAAAAATTTAAAAATCCATTTTTTCACGTTTTTTGGCACTTTTTGGTCAAAATTTTCAAAAATATTAGATTAGGTTTTTAAAAAAAAAGAAAATCGTCCCTTCATTAGTGTCTTAACATCATTATAAATTGATTTGGCCATTTTTTACTCAAAATTATTTTTGTTAGCTTTGTTCAAAAAAAATTGGGTCAAAAAAGTGAATTTTGTGATTTTCTCAAAAAATCTACTTTTTTGGTCAAAATTGACGCCAAATTTGGATTCTCTGATCCATTTCCTTTCCAAAAATGTATACTTTTATATACATTTGATTAATAGTTCAATAATTACAGCACTCACAAAATTCAAAAAATCAAAAACTTCCTTAAGTCCCCCCTTAAACCGGCTGTCTAATGCTGTTCACCAATGTAGCATGCATAATTTTTTGGGCTCGCAATACACCATGGCTATTTAAGTAAAAATCCAAAGTTTAAATTAACTTTGTTTCCTCCGTTGTGAAAATCCTGCCTTCTTTATCAGGTATATGTTGCAATATCGCTTTACTTAAATAATTGATAGCATGTCTTTTTACATATTTTGTAGGTTATGGTTGTTGATGGATGTCCAACGGAGAGAAGAATTTCACAAGAAAGATCAGCAATTCATTTACAGTGATAGCATTGTGCCTTCAAATAGACCCATCTGTATAGTTGTTATGTATAGCCCAACGAGGAGGAAAAACTATTATAAACATTTGGCTACGGCGATGAAAAAAATCTCCATTTTTTGCGGGCCCGACCGACCCACTTTTTGCAATTTCTGTATTTTGTTGGGAAAAAAATTAAGATATATGTTTCTCAAATCATGTAAAATCAGCCTTTTTTTTGCCCAAAAATATATCGAAACATTTTTTTCTCACAAATGTTAACAAAATTCCTGATTTTTGCAGATTTGGGTGACATTTTAGGTACCTCCCCCCCCCCCCATCTCGACAGGTCCGTCCGCCCGTAAAACAGGGTGATATTTTTGTCGCCAAAACTCAAATTATTTACATATATATATGTGTACAGTTTCTATATTACAAGCTGCAAACGAAATGAATATTTTTTACGGCAGATCAGTTACATGAAGTGGCTGTAAAGTTTTGAGTTACTCATCTTTTCTTACTTTGTAAAGTCTCAAAACTTTTCAGCCAACTCTTGTAAATTTCAATAACTTCTGTCCCTGAATTTGCTGCTACCAAACGTGATTAGTTATTGAAAACGTGCACAATCAAAATGGATAGGAATATCATATTATTCTCATCATATGTTTATAAGCGTATGGTTTTATTCAAACTAAAAACTGTGTCTAGGCGACGATAAAACACACCCTGTCTTACAGGCGGAGGGACCTGTCAAGTAGGGTCGGTCGGTCTGGGTTTTTAAATTTAAATTTTACCCAAAATGTCACAAAAATCTGCACAAATAGGGAATTTTTCTTAAAAATTGTGAAAACAATATTTCAACAGTTTTGGGCAAAAAAACGGCTAATTTTGCATGATTTGAGAAGAAAAAAAATCTAAAAAAAACTCAATAAACAAAATCGACTGACCGACCCTACTTGACAGGTCCGTCCACTCGTAAAAGATGTTTTTTTTCCTTCCTCGCCTTAATAGATTTTCAAAAAAAGACACAGTTGATATTCTTACCTTCTGTGGCTATACTGTGATCAATTCAAAATTGGCGAGAAATATTTGGTTTTTTCTCTCTCTGCGCGCAAAAATAATCCAAGCGTATGCGTGAGATTATGGCCACACGCACGCGGTTTTGGTGGCACGCATGCGTCTTGCATATGATGCATAGTGCGCTTGTTGCCTTCATGCGCGTCCTTCTGTATTTATTCGCTGTTCTAAGAAGGCTTCGCCAATTTGGAACTGATCAAACTATACAAAATGTACAAAACTTGGTATTGAAGCAAAGCTTATATTTTCCTCTATCTGAAAATACCAATATCTAAATTGGTTTTGATGTAGCAATCTGATGCATCCTATATGTACCCAGGCAAATAGAAGGTGTGTAATGTTACTGGTTACTACTGTAAAGGTGCACATTTTCGTGCATGGAAATGTTCACGCTCCACACATTTTGAACAATTTTGCTTGTTTTTATTTTCACACTTTTGAGCTTCCTTACATAGACCTACATACAAAATGAATATTTTCGCGCATTTAAGTTTCGCGCTTGCTGATTTTAGCGCAAAAATAAATGTGGCGCGAAAATGTCCACTTTTACAGTATTAAAATATAGATTGTATATAGAACATATCACTGTATTATAATAATATTTTTGGTGAAGGTCCAATTCTTACGTTTCACTGTTTCCGTATTTTGACAAGTTCAAAAAACAATAACAAAACGAAACAACAAAATATTTAGCAATAATTGTCTAGTACAATAACAAATGCTTCCATAATGTACCATTTTTATACACTTCGTAGGGTTTTATAGGTGGGGTAAGACGCTCTTGGGGAGAGAGGGTGGAGCATATCTTTTTTGAACCCAATTGGTTGAAAAATGGCTTCCAAATTTCTCAAAAAAGTTTAAACAGTTCACAGATCGGTGAAGATTACATTTCCTACAAGGACTCCAATGGGAAACATTTTGTTGGGAAGATGGGAACTACTGGTGCTTTAGTCATTACATGTTGAGGATACAAGCGCTTTCATTCCTGAATGTCATTCATAGAGGGCATATGGAAACTAGACCAAAACATTATGAAGGGTTGTAATATATATTTCTTTCGTTCAAATAATGACAACATTATCTTGATATTGAAATGATCGCCTATCCACCCTCCAAATAGAATACATGTAGTGTGCATGTTACTAAATTCAGTTACGGTACATTTATTTGGCAAAATGTTGACACTCATGTCACTGTTTGCTGGTTCCCTGCTCTTGATGGTCTTCCTCCCCCACACACATGCAAAGAGAATGACCATATAAATGGTGCTTGGCAGAGCATATGGCACAGGGAACCAATTTATTGGTACTGGACATTTAACCAGAGTTGCCAGTCTCCTGAGAGAAAAGTAACCTAATAATAATGTTACAAAATCCCTTCTGCTTACAGAAACAGCAATGGTTGTATTGATAAATGTGAGTTCACAGGGTTCATTTTCTGAAAATCTTCATATCTTTTGTAGTTTATATTTTTTGTACTTGTGAAAAACTAGTGTATCTCTATATTCAATGTGGCTGATAAAAATATAGTTATTTACTTATTTTCTTAGATGAATGTTTTAAAAAAAATCTTATATGAATTCCATAAGTGCCTAACAGGGTCTTTAATGTCTATGTGAAGTAAAGTAACAGGGTTTAAAAAAACTTCAATTGAAGAGCAAATTAGAACCAATTTAAATTCTTCAATATAACTACCACATGTGTTACACTTCTGTAACTACTGTATAGCTTTAATTTATAGATTATAATCTTAGGAATTAGTCAAAGAAGATTTTAAAGACACTTCCAAAATGCATTGCGTTTTTGCATAATGCTCTTAACCCTAACCCTCCTTGACCCTGCAAAACATGACAGTGCTACAATCTTGTACCGTGTGGCGGCCCCATCAATTTCGTGCCACGCTCAGCGCATGGTTCAAACTTGTTAAGTTTTTTAACCTCCCCTGTGTAGCTCAGTCGTTAGAGCATCAGACTTGCACGCACACGGCCAGAGTTCGATTTGCAGCGCGTGCGGAGACTGATTTTCCCCTCAAATTTGACCTGTTTTTCTCCCCTGATAGTTTAATTCCCGCCTGGGGAGTCGGGGTTAATCTGGTCTCAAATTTGTCTCAGTTCACATAGACATATCATTGGAGCTCTTAGGTTCTAGTTTACATCAATGAGTAAATTAGTTATCAGAGTTCCTTTTTCTTATTTCTAAAGCTCGACAAATGCATCGTGTGAAAAATGTTTTAGTTGGCTGGCGTCCGCGCAATGCATTGTGGGATATCCTTAAAATCTTCTTTGGGAAATAGTGAACTTTAGATCCCACACATGTTTCAACACAGAATCAAATACATGATTTGGTTATAATAGGACTATTTATTTAAACGTCAGTTGAGGCATACTAGAAAAGTGGAAATGTTCACGCTTAGCACATTTTGAACACTTTTGCTTGTTGTTATTTTCGTGATTTTAAACCTCCTTATAAAGACCTACATACAAAATGAATATTTTCACAGGTTTTTTATTTTTGTGCTTGCTGATTTTACACGAAAAGCGCAAAAATTAATGTAGCGCGGACATTTCCACTTTTAAGGTACTTTGGAACCTAAAAGTACATTTGATTCTAATGTTATGGTCAACTCACATTTGGGTGATGTTGTATGGTAGGTGCAGGATGTTTGAAATTGTTTAAACAGACTTCTACATGTTAACACTTCACGCGGCAGGCGTCTGCAGACGACATTCCAAAACTTGATACACTGCATGAATGTTGAAAACAATATTTTTGTGTGTTATAATTTTCGCGGAAAAACAGTTTGCGCGAAAATAAAGCCTCGACAATTTCAGCTTTTACAGTATTGTATTGAGATTTGGTGTGTACTGGGAGTTTACATATGTTTGTATTATATAATTTGGTGCTGCAAGTACTCCTATAATATCTCATTAAGCAATATCTTCCATCTGTTATGCACCACTTATTCAGGGTCAGAAATTCGAGGAGAATCCAAGAATCCATTCTCGCAAAGATTCCCGCCGGTAAAGTTGCGAGAATCCAAGTTGATTCTCGTAGATAATCTGTCTAACACACTTTTTGAATGGAGGAGAATTCACAGATTCTCACAAAATCCTTTGCAAGACTCTTAATGGATTCTTGCAACCTAACCTGTGACAAATTTCTGACCCTGCTTATGTATGTATTATACACATCTGTGTTTGTGACTTCTAAAAAGATACAATACAAAGGTTGTGAGTTCGAGTACCATTATGGTCAACCTGAATACAAAGGTTGTGGGTTCGAGTACCATTATGGTCAACCTGAATACAAAGGTTGTGAGTTTGAGTACCATTGTGGTCAACCTGAATACAAAGGTTGTGAGTTTGAGTACCATTATGGTCAACCTGAATACAAAGGTTGTGGGTTCGAGTACCATTATGGTCAACCTGAATACAAAGGTTGTGTGTTCGAGTACCATTATGGTCAACCTGAATACAAAGGTTGTGGGTTTGTGTACCATTATGGTCAACCTGAATACAAAGGTTGTGGGTTTGAGTACTATTATGGTCAACCGGAATACAAAGGTTGTGGGTTCGAGTACCATTATGGTAAACCTGAATACAAAGGTTGTGGGTTTGAGTACTATTGTGGTCAACCTGAATACAAAGGTTGTGAGTTTGAGTACCATTATGGTCAACCTGAATACAAAGGTTGTGGGTTCGAGTACCATTATAGACAACCTGATGTGCTCTTGAAATATGCACTACTGAAACATACAGGTATTTTCGCAGTCAGTCTGTTGATAAATTTGGTAAAACAATAAATTTAATCCAAATAAAAACCATTCACATGTGTATTGATTGTTATAGTGAGACTGAAGCTTAACGCTTTCCATGCGGCAGGCGGCTGCAGACGACATTCAAAATGTTTACAAAATGTTTCAAAAATGTCAAAATTATTGAAATTCATCACCATAATTTGGAATTACCATGAGAAATGTATTGAAATGAGTACAAACATGCCTAGTATTGGTTCAGTAATTCTTGAGATAGACTTTAAAAATGGGGAAAGGTTTGTGAAAAATTTGTTTTGTATATGGTAAAACTATAGCCGCGTGGAAAGTGTTAATGAGTTACATGTACAGAAACTACAATTCATGTGGGTAAAAATAAATTATTGTGAATTCTTGGAAAGCAAAACTGGTGTTTTTATCTACCAGGAAATTATATATATTGTACGCTAGTTTGCTTGATCTACCGAAAACTGGATAAAATGTATTTTGTACCATTAAGGGTTTTTGTAAAACGACTAAAGGAATGGCTGTAATTACTGTGTATATATTTAGAATATTCCGAAATGCTATAGAAACTTTTTTGTAAGGGAACTTTATTATATACTGTTACTATTCAAGCAAATGTTGTCTATTTTTGAATAGATTTGTTTCCTTTTTATTTTGTGCTCGGGAAACCGATAATCAATCTACCGTTATAATCTTTGTTAATTTGTGCCTAAACCATTTATCCTATATTTTAAAATCCTTTTTGTAAACAAATTACGTAATAAAGCTCCTATTCAGTTGTAAATCATGAAGTGTTCGGGTGTATATCAATTTCACACATTTTGCAACTGTCACAAAAATATTTCATTTTTTTCTTCCTTTTCATTTAACAACCTGAGAACTACCAGCCGATTGGTCAGAAAGATAGATACATCATTTATTGCACCAATCAGAGACAGTGTTAGAATAGTTGTGTCCCTGATAAAGATCGGGGTGAAACATTTTACAAGCTGCATTTGAATTGGCTATTCATATGAGTACATCTTGTAATAAACCAATCAGAACCACTGTAAGATAGATCAATCTTTCCCTCATGGTGGTCGAGAAATGAAAAAGGTCATTGAGGCTATCTGGTATTGAGGCGTTAGAAATACATATAAAGGCTTAGGGTTCAACTAACCATTTTGTCCCGCTTCTCTAGCGACAAGCATGATGGAGAAATCTTTCTTACAGTGGTTCTGATTGGTTTATTACAAGATGTACTCATATGAATAGCCAATTCAAATGCAGCTTGTAAAATGTTTCACTCCCATCTTTATTAGGGATACAATTATTCTAACAATGTCTCTCATTGGTGCAATAAATGATGTATCCATCTTTTTAACCAATCGGCCGGTAGTTCTCAGGGGGTTAAACATGAAATCAAAGTTACTTAGCTTACGAGGTGAAAGTGATGATAATAATTATAATCTGGTCAAGAAATTAAAAATTCATTCCTTGACCAGGATTTGAACTTGGGACTTCTTTTTTCTTTTTCTTTTTTTCTCCAGTACTGTAACACTTGATTATACAGGCTGTATCAAAAAGATTTGTACCGTGGTCTGATCAGTTTTTCAGAATTTCTTTTGATATGTTACGAACCATTTAGACCATTTTGCTTCTATATGCAAAATTATTGAAGTTTCATCTTTTCTAAGAATTTTGATTTACGACAATCGAACATTGTTTTCAGAATTTACAAGCTTTTAAAGGAATATTGGTGTTTTTATCATTTTCATCGAAACGTTAGATCTGAAGCGCACAATTCAAAGTTCCTCCTGACTGCACTCATATATTCACTACTTATAAAGAGTTTGTGCAGTGAACCTATTAAATTTGCGTTGCTGCGAGTAAAACCATGATTACGTCGATCTTCATTTGAATGACAATAACGGTCAGAAACAACAGCTAATTATCTTCAGATTATCAGATCAATAAGTTGACATAATTCCCTATTTATTAAAATCAAAAATATTGTATTTATCAGAGATTTTATATTTTTAATGCTTTTTTGAAAATGGAACATATCAGAGTACAAATCATTTTGATACAGCCTGTAATTGTAAAAATAATAGTAACCAATAGTTCTGTTAGACACCAGATTGAAAAAAGGAGTTTATAAGGCAAAAAATAAAGGGTTTGTCTCAGAAACCTGCACTCATTGATATGTGAAATAGACTTTAGGTCTACGCGGCGGCGATTCTCTGTATGCTTGAATCAACACGAAAATGATATGCATAATTGAGGATCCTAGATCTAAAAGGGGGTTAAGTCACAATCTTGTGAAATTGTAGTTAGAATCAGTTTCTGCTACAAGGAGGATCTCTGCACCCTCTGTTCAAATGTTACAGTTAAGTCATGTGGTAAAGCTGTGTAAGAGTCCATAGAATCAGTTTCTGCTACAAGGAGGATCTCTGCACCCTCAGTTCGAATGTTACAGTTAGGTCATGTGGTAAAGCTGTGTAAGAGTCCATGGGAGGTACAACCCGAGTGGGTCAAGTCCACAGATGGACACAATGAAACCCAGTTTTTGCCATTTTTCTCAATTAGATCTAGGGTTCTCAATTTATAAACCATCAAAATAAACATGGCCGATAAAAAATCGCATACCCTTTAGCCAGTGTTCAAATTAATAAAAAAACATCAGGATTTCCAGCGGATAACCATGTTATGAAATCAGGCCAATGTTTTTGGTTGTCTGTCAAAGTAACTACAAAAGCATGATCATACCGACAGATAACCTGCATTGAAATTTAAGTTATCCGCCAGTATTTTTGGGCTTCAGGAAGTACGGATTACGACTTAATTTGAATGCTTCTCATAGCCAATCCTCCCTAAAAAAAGGTCACACAGCACTTGGCTTTTCTGCAAAATGTTTCTTAGACAAACCTTAATTTGTTGGCTGAAGATTATCTCATTTAATCTAGATTAAGGGTTAGACGGGTTTTAACTAATAATTAGGCCAAATTAAATTAATTGTTTGTCTCAAAGCTCCTCTCCTGTTGTAAAACTAATGCGGAATGCGTTTTTTTTTTTTTTAAATATAAAATATTGAAATCCTTGTAAAAGTGAACTTTTGTATTTAAGATGATGTGATCAATGAAAATCTGAAAAATCAGTGAAATGTTGGGGTTTTTTTTTCTTTCTTTTTTGGGAAAAAAAAAAAATTTTTTTTTTTTTTCTTTCTTCAGATTTTTGTTTTTCTAATGCGCATCAATAAACGAACGCGCGCGGGAGCTTTGAGACAAATGATTTTTTTAATTTGGCCTTACTATATAGGCGACTGCAGATTGATGTCAGAGAAAAACAAAATTGTGAATTCTGTGAGGCTTGACAGCGCACGATAAAGAGCATGACTTAACACTCTCCATGTGGCAGGCAGGTGCAGACGACATTCCAAAATGTCACAAAATGTTTCAAAAATGTCAAAATTGTTGAATTACATTACCATATTTGAAATCACCATGAGAAATGCATTGAAATAAGTACCAACATGCCAAGTATCGGTCCAGTAATCCTTGAGATATACCATGAAATGTTGGAAATGTTTTTGAAAATTCTGTTTTGTATATTGTAAAACTTATAGCCGCGTGGAAAGACTTAATATGGAGATTTCTTTGTGTACAAATCCTAAAAAAGTGAAAGATAGTACTCACTGTTTAATGACGTTTCACAACCACGCTGGTAGCTTCATCAGACTGGCATGAAGAACATGACTGTTTGCACTGTTTGTCTTGATCAGACTAGCATAAAGAACATGACGGTTTACAATCATTTTTTGTGTGGAAAATAAGTTTAGAATACCTTAAACACATCTGAGTATTTTGCTGTGGGTGCGAAGAACACTGTGGGATTGGCCACTGAGCATGTTTAAAGCAAAATGTCCTTGCGTGCAGGATCTGATTTATAATGTTCAAGGGCCACTATAATTGTGAAGTTTTCAGTCAATGTGTCATGGATTAGTAGCCATTTGGAGGGAACACTAGGCCCGTATTCTCATACTAAACACAGTTTTAGCTTAAAACCGTGTCTAACTTAAACATGAGTTTATCCTTTAAACAACAAAACACGATTTTAAACTCTGCAAATCTCGTTCCCAGAGTGGTCCTGCATTGATTTTATACAGGTATTTAATTTATGGTGGCCCTGATGGGTTACAATAGATATCGACCGAATGCTTTATATATACACGGTTGAGTGATCATTCAAGGCATACAGTTGGTGCGCGAGTTTAGTTAAACATGCACTAAACTACTCCCGTACCCATGTTTAAAGTTAAACATATTTCGGCGAGTTAAACATGTTTAAGTAAAACAAATGTACGAGTATTGCGTTTAGTTAACGCTGTGTCAAAAGTCAAAGTTAGACGCGTATTTTGCAAGTAATCATTAATTTGGAAGTAATTCACCAGGTATTGAATGAGGAGGGTCAGTTGTTTATGAATAGACCACTTCCGGTTAGTTCCGCGGCAAAACATCAACAGCCGATCAGTAGCTTTGAGAAAGCTGGTCGTTGACCAGAGAAACTCTCAGCACAGAAAAAACATAAGTTTTTCATCTCCCTGATATTGGTCTTGCCAAAAAACCCAATCTTTCAGGGCTTGAATCTGTGCGATCAAAGAACATCGACAGTAGTTATCAGTAGACTATATACGGACGTCACTTCCAAATATTTTGAATATTTAAACAGGTTCCCCGTTATACATAGATTCGCGGAGGATCCGGCAGACAATGAGAACCTATTGAAACGTAGTGTTTTTTGTTGGCTATGATCATCCACGCGGCACTGCTGTTTAAATATTTATAATATTTGTTTAATACCTGTCATGAATGCCTATTATTGTTATGTCAGCTACCAACTTGAGCACAGCCCTTTTATGGCAAAAGGATGTATCTTATATGTACTTTCCTAATGATATACTTCCTTTAAACATGGATTGTGTTAACTTGGTTCAATAATCCTCACTTAGGAAAAGGTTGCAACTTGTAGAAGACAATAAAAGTAATATACTGCCTTTTACCACTACATGATTTATGGAGAAAAAGCTAACTTTGATTGTGTTAAAAGGAAGTATGCTGTTAGAAAACTACATATAAGATACATTCTTTTGCCATAAAAGGGCTGTATAAAGATGGATGTCAGATATGCATCCGTACTTGTTGTGAGGTTAACTGTATTAACACTTTCCACGCGTCTGCAAATAACATTCCAAAATGTTACAAATGTCCAAATTGTTGAATTTTATTACCATATTTAGAATCATCATGTGAAATCCATTGAAATAAGTACAGACATGCCTAGTATAGATTCAGTAATCCTTTGGCTAGACCTTGAAAGTTTGGAACGGATTCGGAAAAATCTGTTTTGGATATGGTAAAACCAATAATGCGTGGAAAGTGTTGTGAGAATTTTACTGTCTTGAGGTAACAGAATAGATTTAAACAGTTCTGATCAAATTAATATAGATCAATTCAGAACTTGATTGACAATTATTGTATATATGATTTATACCTAGTATTGGGGAAAAAAGGCAAGAACGGTGAAAATTAAAACATTTTGCGTATAAATTTAAATTGTGTAGTTTCTATTTTGTGTATAACTTTTGCGTCTTTCAAGCTATTAGACTAGGATGTGACTAATAATATCGATTTTCAAATAACAGGTGTTTTGTGCATTTAACCCTTTGAACACTGACACCCCTGAGTAAACGGTAGCCCCACCCTGACACCCCTGCCAAAATACCCCTCAATAGGGCATAATGTTACTGTCTGTATCGTTCCCATAACAGTTACTAGCACTTTTTTAGTTGCAATATTCATGCTTACCGCAATACTGTGTCTTGTTCATCCTTATTACTATAGTCAGATTCATATCCTCAGTATCAGAGTCCATGACCCTTGCTAAAACATCTGCTGCCGACGGCGCCATTGAAAAATCCCAAAATTCCGACCAAATTGATGAAATAACCCTCCAGTTATCAGCATAGATATCGTTTTCAAGGCATTGTTAGACAAACTATGTGCAGCCCGTAGCCCACAGGCTAGTGTCCGGGTCAAATGGCATGTTTATATTCAATGGGGATTCCCTCAAACATTGTAAACAGCTGTGCACACATGTTAGTGACTTTATACCGGCCGCCAGTGTATATACGATACGCGTATTAGGCTTTATACCGGCCGCCAGTGTTCAAAGGGTTAAGTATTATAGTAGATTTACAGGCTTTAGCCGGTTTGCCATTTCATTAGAGATGATGTGACCATTGTTTTCAAAGTAGTGTTTACAAATTGATTAGGGCCTGGTCTGAAGACATGCTAGAGGTAGTCCATGACTACTGCATACCTTCTATTCAAAAGCAAAATACTCATCACCGAGCGCAAATTTTAAAAGCACCTGCCATTATGGTGCGTACGCATACTGCCGGGCAACCAGATTTAGTACATGGTCTCTCATTATGCTAGGGATGCAGACCATGACTACTGCACTTTTCTACAACGCAAGTAATGATCAATCAAGTGTGAATTTAATTTACAAAGCACATTCCCTGTAGGTGCGCACGCATACCACCAGGCACTACATCACAGGTCACATCATCTATAGATGGGGTGACAGGTGACGTCACACCGAGCAAAACGTGGCTAGTTGCTATTGTTCTTTGCCTGGCAGTTTGTGCGCGCATCATGTTTTGTTTAGGACCCGTGCTTTTAAAACTCGCGCCAAAGCATTATAAAGGGCAATACGGCATAGTGGACAGTGTTGTGGTCATATGCTGTTCCCTCAAGCGTGTATCGACAGTCCAGTCCCTTCGCCCGTTGCGTTTGTTGATAAACATTGGATGTAAACAACGGTCACCTCATCTATAGGTAATATCTTCCAATTGAGGGGGAGGCAGTGATTTGAAATTTTAATCTGATTGGTACATATCGTCAGCCTGCTTCGATAATTGCCTAACTCACTTTTCAGCGAAATTGATCTTTTTGCCAAAATCATGACTTCATTAAATTACGCACATGCTGTAACAATGCCTAAGTCATTGACCAATCAAAACTGTTGATAAATGCACAATTTCAATTCTGCCTAAGTCTGCCTTAAATGTTTAAAATGGGTCATATTAACTCGTAGTAGCCCTATAACAAGCCACATTTCACTTAAAGGTATATATCCCCAACCTAATTCTATCCAACAGTTACTGCTCCTGTTGGAATTCACCTGCACTATTCAACATATTTTCAGCCTGCTTCGATAATTGCCTAACTCACTTTTCATATTTTTGTGGTTTTCTCAAAACTAGAAAAAATGAGTTAAGCAATTATCGAAGCAGGCTGACGATATGGTGTTATGCCAGGGATACTATTAATTTTGGGATAGGAAAGTCCTATACTAACGTACGTAGCGAAAACGGGCCCTTTTGCATAAATTATGGTAATCATCGGAATGTGTCGGTGACCGGCGTTTAACGCGTTTAACAATGTTTAACCAGGTTTAACGGCAGGTTAAACGGCATGTTAGTCAGCATAGGTTTGGGGGCGCTGTAGATTTACACAGACGACGGTGGCCACGCGAAACCTAAATTTTGAATTCGTAGTGAATAACACGTAATCGCGAATTTTAAACTATCATTTTGACAAATACATCATAATTAAAAGGATTTTTATCGTTAACCGGGCGATGACTGTTAAAAATAATTCAAAATGGTGCACTCCCGTTGCCAAATTGGGTCGTCTGAGAGACGCGTGGCCAGCGTTGCGTCGTCTGCTACAATCATCACGCCTGATCGGTATAGCGCCACCAATTCTATGCTGACTAAGTTCAATTTAAAAGTGGACCCGATCGGCAAGCTCAGTGACACACCCCTGGTTATGCTTCCATGTGAATCGCATCCAGAATAGTGACAAAAGTTTTCTTGTGCAGTTGTTAAAATTGATTTTCATACTAATTTAATCCTCATCTATACACGGATTAGAAATGACGATCAATATGTGTCGCTTGTTCAGATCGCACGTCTGAATAGGGTGCCATTTGCTTGGGTAGTTTGAATTCATACATGGACATGTGATGTTTGGGTATGTGTTGCTTTAATGCTTTAAGGTCCATTATATCGCATCGAAAACCAATAGCATCTAAACAATGTTTAAAACACTTTCCACACGGCAGGCAGCTGCAGACGACATTCCAAAATTTCACAAAATGTTTCAAAAACGTGACATGGCACCACAAAACAGGCGGAAAGTCGCGGCGAAGATGTTGCTGAATTGAGGCAGCATAGCATATTATTGATTTGCCATTTAAATTGTTGTTGGTATGGACCCATGATCCCTTCTATTATAGGGGAATTCTAATATAGCAGTATGTATTGTTATGTTAAGAGTATTACCAGCCATGCCAGGCTATTTATTTTTAATCCCGCTATAATAAAAGGGTTTGGTCCATACTAACAACAAACGGCAAAAATCAATAACATGCTATCCTAGCTCAATTCAGTAACATCTTCGCCGCGACTTTCCGCCTGTTTCATGGTGCCATGTCACAAATGTCAAAATTGTTGAATTTCATTACCATATTTGGAATCAACATGAGAAATGCATTGAAATTAGTACAAACATATAATAATAATAATAATAATAAAAACAGTGTTTAGTATAGCCCACTGTGGATCACAATCCCTCAGAGCGCTTATACTTATAGGTCAATAAATGAGTATGTGTTGTTTCGAGAGAAATTAGACAAATCAATGCACGCGCGCTGATGTTGATGTGTGAATAATGGCACGACCCCGAAGGGGGAGTGCTATTGTGAGCATATCAACATTTGCGCAAGTGCATTGATTTTTCGAATTTTTCGAGAAACAAAACATACGCATGCATTGACCTAATTCATACACGACACTATACAAATAAAAATTCACAATTTAAGCATAATTTTGATCTATGTAAAACGACTAAAAACACTTTAACAAGTTTGCTAACACCCGCAGTGAAAATCGGCGAACCCGCGAATCTTGAACAACGAATCAAAACAAAACGCGCACTGCGTGATTTGAACGGCGCACACGCGGAGTGCAGTGGACACTTTCAATGCACTCCGCCTATTTGTAATTCCTGCTTCCTGATTGGTTCAACACTACATAGAGTGTATGAATTATAGGTCAATAAATGCGTATGTGTTGTTTCGAGAGAAATTAGACAAATCAATGCACGCGCGCTGATGTTGATGTGTGAATAATGGCACGACCCCGAAGGGGGAGTGCTATTGTGAGCATATCAACATTTGCGCAAGTGCATTGATTTTTCGAATTTTTCGAGAAACAAAACATACGCATGCATTGACCTAATTCATACACGACACTATACAAATAAAAATTCACAATTTAAGCATAATTTTGATCTATGTAAAACGACTAAAAACACTTTAACAAGTTTGCTAACACCCGCAGTGAAAATCGGCGAACCCGCGAATCTTGAACAACGAATCAAAACAAAACGCGCACTGCGTGATTTGAACGGCGCACACGCGGAGTGCAGTGGACACTTTCAATGCACTCCGCCTATTTGTAATTCCTGCTTCCTGATTGGTTCAACACTACATAGAGTGTATGAATTATAGGTCAATAAATGCGTATGTGTTGTTTCGAGAGAAATTAGACGAATCAATGCACGCGCGCTGATGTTGATGTGTGAATAATGGCACGACCCCGAAGGGGGAGTGCTATTTGAGCATATCAACAATTGCGCAAGTGCATTGATTTTTCTAATTTTTCGAGAAACAAAACATACGTATGCATTGACCTAATTCATACACGACACTATACAAATAAAAATTCACAATTTAAGCATAATTTTGATCTATGTAAAACGACTAAAAACACTTTAACAAGTGTGCTAACACCCGCAGTGAAAATCGGCGAACCCGCGAATCTTGAACAACGAATCAAAACAAAACGCGCACTTCGTGATTTGAACGGCGCACACGCGGAGTGCAGTGGACACTTTCAATGCACTCCGCATATTTGTAATTCCTGCTTCCTGATTGGTTCAACACTACATAGAGTGTATGAATTTACAATATGATACATCATAAATAATTAAAAAAACAAAACAAAAAACAACAACAAAAACATGCCTAGTATTAGTTCAGTAATCCTTAAGATAGACTTTAAAAATTGGGAAAGATTTCTGAAAAAAAAATCAGTTTTGTATGGTATAAATAGCCGCGTGGAAAGTTGAATAGGAATCCGATATTTATAGCGACGGCTGATGTTTTTATGGATCTACTATACACTCAGCACAATAAGTAACTGACCAGGTAATGAATGTGCGGATATCTCATTGGCCCGTATTCTCGTACGTAGTTAAACACGGTTTTAAGCTAAACACGCGTCTAACTTTGACTTTAGATACAGCATTTAACTCAACGCAATTCTCGTACATTTGTTTTACTTAAACACGCGTCTAACTCGCCGAAATGTGTCTAACTTTAAACATGGGTACGGGGGTAGTTTAATGCGTGTTTAACTAAACTCGCGCACCAACTGTATGCCTTGAATGATCACTCAACCGTGCCCGGTGTAAGCTGACGTGCGGATCGGGTAGTCTTTAAAAGTACCGTGTATTTAAGGCATTCGGTCGATATTTATTGTAACTCATTAGGGCCACAATGAATTAGATACCTGTATACAATCAACGCAAGATCACTCTGGGAACGAGATTTGCAGAGTTTAAAATCGTGTTTTGTTAAACACGTCGTTTAAAGGATAAACTCACGTTAGTTAGACACGCGTTTAGTTAAACACGGTTTTAAGCTAAAACCGTGTTTAGTACGAGAATACGGCCCTATATAAGTATAACTCCTACATGAACATATTAAATTATAAAGTTGTGGAGACATTTCTCTTTAATTTGAGATATTGCACGCTAGGAATGGTTGAATATTGGGGAAGTTACAATCCCAAATGTAATGTCAAGTACAATTTTCATTTTTGCATTTTGCTTTCCTACACGCGGACTCAGACGGGCAAATAAGTGATTACTGGTAGTGGTAGTGCTAATTCACCGGTCGATGCCCAGGTTGTTGGATAGTCGGCCGGCCGCATTTACGGTTAATATTAACCACAAACACGCTTTACCCGTCACACTCTCCCTGTGTTGAAAAGAAAAATGTACAAATGAAAATCAGACTTGACCTTACATTTGGGATTGTAACATCCTCAATAATCAACCATTCCTAGCGTGCAATATCACAAATTAAAGAGGAGAAATTTCTGAACAACTTTATAATTTAATGTTTATGTTGGAGTTATACTTGTAGAATTTTCAGCACATTAATTACCTGATCAGTACAGGGTGTCATAGAATGGTGTATAACAGGAAAGTTACATTTATTTGGCCACAAATACCGTTGTTAGAGTGCTTCTGATTCTAACATACATGTATAAACTGGAGCTACTTAACCCTAACCATCCTCAATGCCGCAAATGTGCACGGTAAAGTCTGTCTGTGCCAGCTGGCGTGGCACTTTTTCGATGAAATATTGGCCCCAGGCTACATAGTCGGGCCAATACACTGGCCCGAGTATGGTTGGTCCCCGTGGCGCACTGGTAGAGCGATCGTCTGGCAACCGAGAGGTTGTGGGTTCGAGCCCCGGTGGCGGCGCCACTCTTTTTGTCCTCGTTTTTGTCTTTGAAAAAAAAAATTCTTCAAAATGTGACTTAAGAGGTTAGGGTTAAGTGGTTTCCTCAATGGCCAATGCAGACGTTAAAGCATCAAGGGATGGGTATGCAACTGATCTTGAGGGAGGATATTCCAATCCCTGATGGTGTGAGGGAAGAACGAGCTGGTGTAGACTGACGAGAGGGTGAACGAAGACTTGCCCATGCACAGTGTAATCAGATGTAATAGGTTTCCTCTTGTTAGTGATGTGGATGACCTGGCATTTGCTGGCGTTGAACTTCATGAGCCATTTTCCAAATAATCCATTTCAAAGATAAATAAAGAAATCAATTCTCAATATCTGGGATAGATTAAAGATTAGCGCCAATTTGGAGATTAGTTTAACTTTGAGTGGATCAATTGATAAACAATTGTGAAGGTTATTTTGAAAGGAAGTCAAAATTGACACACTGCCTACCATTGGATTGTATAGGCTATAATGAGCTTGATGAATTATTCATGAGCTATTTTCAATGGGAAATTTGTATGAGGATTCAACATACATATTTTCTTCAATTTCATGGAATGGAATGAGCAGATGTTGCAGGAAACATGAATTTATTAATGAGAATAGATGCAGCTACACATTTGTTCAACTCATAGTATAATATTACAGTCCACATGTAATATCTGGGATGATTTAGATACCATAACCAAATGCCCAATAACTTTTGGTTGCTAATGTAGTATCAGCTCCACACAACATTTTAATAGAGATAACCATCCCCTCTATTGAAGATCTATGGTGTTTGTTACTTGATCATCCCCTCTATTGAAGATCTATGGTGTATGTTACTTTATCATCCCCTCTATTGAAGATCTATGGTGTATGTTACTTTATCATCCCCTCTATTGAAGATCTATGGTGTATGTTACTTTATCATCCCCTCTATTGAAGATCTATGGTGTATGTTACTTTATCATCCCCTCTATTGAAGATCTATGGTGTATGTTACTTTATCATCCCCTCTATTGAAGATCTATGGTGTATGTTACTTTATCATCCCCTCTATTGAAGATCTATGGTGTATGTTACTTTATCATCCCCTCTATTGAATATCTATGGTGTATGTAACTTGATCACCCCTCTATTGAAGATCTATCGTGTATGTTACTTGATCACCCCTCTATTGAAGATCTATCGTGTATGTAACTTGATCATCACCTCTATTGAAGATCCATGGTGTATGTTACTTTATCATCCCCTCTATTGAAGATCTATGGTGTATGTAACTTGATCATCACCTCTATTGAAGATCTATGGTGTATGTTACTTGATCACCCCCTCTATTGCAGATCTATGGTGCATGTTACTTGATCATCCCCTCTATTGAAGATCTATCGTGTATGTTACTTGATCATCCCCTCTATTGAAGATCTATGGTGTTTGTTACTTGATCATCCCCTCTCTTGAAGATCTATCGTGTATGTTACTTGATCACCCCTCTATTGAAGATCTATCGTGTATGTAACTTGATCATCACCTCTATTGAAGATCCATGGTGTATGTTACTTGATCATCCCCTCTATTGAAGATCTATGGTGTATGTTACTTGATCACCCCCTCTATTGAAGATCTATGGTGTATGTTACTTTATCATCCCCTCTATTGAATATCTATGGTGTATGTAACTTGATCATCCCCTCTCTTGAAGATCTATCGTGTATGTTACTTGATCATCTAAGCCCTCGGTATGTTATACTTGATCATTCCTCTATTAAAGATCTATCTATGGTGTATGTTACTTGATCACCCCCTCTATTGAAGATCTATGGTGTATGTTACTTGATCACCCCCTCTATTGAAGATCTATGGTGTATGCTACTTGATCACCCCCTCTATTGAAGATCTATGGCAGGCTTTCTCAACTAGATTTACTGAAGCGCCACATTTCAGTAACCAACTTGTTGAAGCTCCACTTGGTCATATTTTTTTAGAATTTATAATGACAAAATTCCCTTTATAACATTAATTTCAAAATCTTTTATCATATGTGGGCAGCATAAATAACTAATATTACTCTTTTGAGGGCACATGCGCGCGTAGCGCGAGAAAAATTGCTGTATTTATACATCTGACCGTCATAGGCCTATGAAATCTGGCTCTATCGTGATATTTTTTTAATTTTTAAATGTTAACCACTCTCGCGCCACTTAGGATGCTTTGATGCGCCACAAGTGGCGCGCGCGCCACCAGTGGAGAATGCCTGATCTATGGTGTATGTTACTTGAGGTATGAAACCTTTTGATCACCCTAAGAATAACAGTGAATGTAAAGTCTCGAAAATAAACAAATCACAAAGGAGTCAAATTGTTAATGGACTGAGCATCATAAAATACTTTTTTATTCAAATAGAAATTTACATTAGATTTTAATCTTAGGAACATTATAAATACAGTATTATTGTATTGATACACACGTGCGGCCTACCATCTCATATGAGTATTGTTTATCATTACATTTGCCATTAACACTTTCCATGCGCGCAGTCGACAGTTCCGAAATTTCACAAAAATATAAACGTTATGTGAATTTCATCACAATAACGTCAAAAAGTTATTATGAACAGCAGAAGAGTGCTCAATATACCAAGTGTAGAGCATGATATATAGCTATAGGGGAAGGTGGGGTAATGGCGGACGCGGGGTAATCGCGGACAGGGCTGTATCTAAAGGCAGGTGAAAGAAGGTGGTATTTTGCCACCCTATGATGTTAGGTGCCTCTCCATTGAAATCACACAAAACCTAAATGGGATGGTTGTCTCGCAAATTCTCGCGAGAATTACAAAAATCACTTTTTGGGCAAGTTGATATTTTGGTGCATTACTTTCTCTTTGAAACTGGTATTTCTACATCAAGGAAAACAAAGTCTTATTATTTTTTTATTTAATGTATGATACCTTCTGATAAAAAAGAAATGAATTCGGAGTCACAATGATGAGCATAATAATAAGAGAGGATGTGCCCATACATTGTACATGGATTGGGGTAATCCCGGACATGTACCGTTTCCATGGTAACCAATATGGCCGTGGTCAATTTAACATCATAAATCGGTAATAGTTGTTGACCATATAAATATGTGACATTGTTCTTTGATTTCTGCTACACTTTTAAAAATGGTATTTTTTAACTCCCATTGAAATACTGTATTCCAATAAAAAGAGGGCTGCCATTGAAAAATACGGTCCGGGATTACCCCCAGAGTGTGGGGTAATGCCGGACGACGCCATTTTTTTTATTGCGTCGTAGCTTCGAATTTCAAAATGATGAGTTGATAAAAACTTGATAAAAGGTAGAACCATCACAGTGCTTTGTGTTTACATGATTTGTATTGTTATATGACGTATTATATGTGTGTTATACCTCTCTGACAAAAGGTGTCCGCCATTACCCCACCTTCCCCTACCCTTCATATCATAGTTTCATGATATTATAAGCTATAGGTTGGGGCGGACCTACGTCACGCCGGTGAAAACAATCAAACGCCGGTGAAAACAAAAACAAAAACAACTTGCGCAGATCAATCAATTAAGGCAACCGCACATTGCGCCTACTGCGAATCAAGTGCGTAACGCTCAGCGTTGAGTGCGTGCATGGAATGTTTTGTTTCTGAAACACTGGTTGCCAAGCAAATTTGCTAAAAATAACTCAAGTGCCCGTATGTCCGCGCCCTCGTATACCCTTCATTATTATAATTTCATCCCAATACTCTTGACATTTTTCGAAACATTCTGTGACATTTTGGAGCTGTCGTCTGCAGATAACTGCCTCGTCAATAAAGGGTGTCGTGTCATGAATAAACCAGTAGAGAGATACCCCTCTCTGATTCACATTATAAACCCCATTCACTATGGCCAACAAAATTTGTTTTGTCTCAAATGACATGAGAGACTGAAAATCTAATGCGGTCTGCGGATTTTTTAATTTAATTTTTTCAATTTAGACCTGATCGTCATTTGTTTGACCAAAAAGTTGGATTTTGCAAGATTTTTTTGAGAAAATTGAAAAAGAATAAAAATTGAAGAAAAAAATTTGAAAAGAAAATTGACGCCCCCCCTGAAAACCCCCCCCTAAAAAAAGAAGCTAACGCGGGCGGTTTCGGGAATGCGCGCGGGTCATTTGAGACAAACATTTTCTTTGTTGTTGGCCTAAATTCGAATAAATGAAAATGGTAATTTCGTAATCTCATAATGACAAAAGATTTCTCAGCAACCTGCCCCGAGAGGGCATCTTCCTGTATTCTTTACATTATAAACCCCATTCACCACTCCGAATAATAATCTTTTTAAAATTCGTAACACCAAAATGAAAGAATATTTTTAAAAAAATGTAATTTTGTAACTAAAATCTCAGTGACCTTCTCCAAAAACAAAACAAAAAGTTTTATTGATACATATGGTACAAATTCTGAAAGAAAAATACAATTTGTGTTAAATTTGTAAATTTTATGAAAAACTAGCATAATTCAATAGCCTAGATGTTTTATAATCCGAGTTAAAAGGTGATGAGCTTTAACCCCCAGAGAACTACCGGCCGATTGGTCAGAACTCAGAAAGATAGATACATCATTTATTGCGCCAATCAGAGACAGTTTTAGAATAATTGTATCCCTGATAAAGATTGGAGTGAAATATTTTACAAGCTGCATTTTAATTGGCTATTCAAATGAGTATATCTTGCAATACACCAATCAGAACTACTGTAAGATAGGCCGGTAGTGCCCAGGGGTTAAACCGTTCATGAATATCTTACTGAGGTAACACCATTTTGTCACCAGCAGAGAGTATAATACAACCATGTCTATTTTAATAGGAATAAGTGCATCAAATGGGCCTTTTTTGGTTTTAAAATGATTTGATAATCAAACAAATAATCAAAACAGGTGATAAAGAACGAAAGTCGAAACGGAAGTTGATCTCATTTTTTTCTTTTTCGTTTGAACGTAAAATATAATTAAATGCAGTTTGTCGTTGACAAATGCTGAAACTATTTTCATTTTAGGCGAGGAAAAAACCCCTCTTTTTTACAAGCCCGACCGACCCACTTTTTGCGTTTTTCAAGAATTTTTTCAAGTTTTTTTCAAGATTTTTTCTCTTCAAATCATGTAAAATGGCCGAAAATCTGTCGAAATTTGTTTTTATCAATTTTTTTCTTTAAAATTTCCCGATATTTGCAGATTTTGGTGACATTTTAGGTAAAAAGAAAAAAAGAAAACCCCGACCGATCGACCCTACTTGACGGGTCCGCCCGTAAAACAGTTTCTTCTTCGTCGCCTTTATAGTGACATTTTTGCAACATCACTACAATGATTGCTCTCATCCGATGACTGAGAGAAAGGGAACCGAGACGAGGGGCAACACATCTCACTCACGTTTTCGATTATCATCAGGTCAAAAATCCCCAGATGATAAATCAACTGGCAACTCCAAAACTGCAAAATGCGTCGTCATCAATATCATCACGACCATAAGTGTTGACAACGGATATACGTACAGACGCGCCCGAAACGTACGCGTCCGAAACCTACACGTGAGTACATAACAATGGATCAGTATAATGAACTTCCCATAAGATCCAAAGTAAATTGTCAGTGTTCTTGGGACATTTTACGTTTTATTTTACGTTATCTCGTGTAATATTTAAGGTTAATCATGTGAAATTTACACAGTTTTCGCCAAAGTTCTTGCATCCCGCGTATAGAAATGTTCGAGTTCTCGTGATATGTTTAATGACTGTCGAAAAAAGTTTACGACTCGTAAAAATGTAAAAGGGCCGGTTTTGTTTATAGTTTACGGCTCACACATATAAATATTTACTGCTCTGGTGAAATTTTAAATGTTCAGAATCATGCATAGATAGACAGATTGCAAATAGAAAAAATACCAGTTTATGTAGATCACCTTGACCAATAAAACACGGCGTCATTCGTTTCGATGGCGTGGCCAGGATTTGTAAGTATTAATACCAAAACCCCAAATTCGGCAATCTGCTGAAATGCCCGACGCTCGTAACGTGAGGTCTTTTGACGTGTTCACCCACAAGTGTCTACATTGTCAACAATCTCCTAACTTTGATAGTTACAAAATAGCAATATTGCCGCTGTTCACATTTTTATAATTGCATTTCCCCTTTCCCTCCTCGGCGCAACTGCGTAATGCAACATACATCCTAGACTATTACAAATCTCGCTTACATAGTGTTGTTGCATTTTATTCCATCGCCAGTGGACTTCACAAAGTCTAGCATCGTTTTGAATGCATGCTGGATTCAGCAGACGCCCCCTCTTTCCTCGCCACCACCGTTTTGCCGACTGTCCTTGATTGCCGACAGCCTATAAACCCCCTTTGGCTACGCCACTGGTTCGGCTGCGCCTTGTCAGTCACTCCATTCTCAAGATCAATGGATCTAATTTGCACATACTTTGTACCTGAAGTAATTTGTAGTCCAGAGCTGATAATACCGAACAAAGAGGAAAGTATCAGTTGTGTTTTGATCAGTCGATTACCGTAGAAAATGTAATGTACAAAAAATAGATCGATTTACAACTTCACTGTATCCGCATTATTGGAAATTTCATTTTCATTTTCATCGTCAGCTGTTTCTTTCTGGCCATTTTCTGTAGCTGATTGCGCCGGGGTTTCTTTTTCTTGTTTACTCGCCGTTTCTACTTTTTCTTCATCACGTTTCTCGGCTTGTTTTTGTGTATTATCATTCGACTTATCTTCGTCATTTTCAACTGTTGACTCCTCGGTGTCTTTCTGACCTTCCTGATCTGCATCTTTTTCTACGTCGTGAGTCTCCTTCACTTTATCTTTTTCTTTGTTAGATTTCTCTACTTCTCCATTTTGTTCATCGGGATTTTCGGGTTGTTGTTCGGTTGGCTCTTTTATTTGTTCACTTGTTGGTGTTGGTCTCGAATCGTCGGCCACGGCGTCTACTGCGGCTGGTTCCGTAGTCTCATCTGCGACTGGATCCGTAGTCTCATCTGCGGCTGGTTCCGTAGTCTCATCTGCGACTGGTTCAGTAGTATCGTCTGCGGTTGGTGCAGAAATGTCGTCTGCCGAATTACTGCCGCCATTATCATGATTATTCAACGTATTTTGTATTGCATCCATTAATGATATCGATTGATGCCGTATATCGAATTCGTCAGCATGTTCAAGAGAAGAATCCAAATCTTGAGACTTTGCGTCTTCCTGGCGTTTCACATCGTCTGTTCTTGTCGCTAAATCTTTCTTATCTGGTTCGTCTGCTTTTTGTGTAAATTCTGGAGTTGCATCAGCTGTTTTATCAGCAGACAACGTGCTGGGAGATTGGATATCAGTTGCTGACGTCATCGCTTCTTCAGCGCGGGATAAACTGTCCATTGTCCCCTTGAGCGACTTCACGGCTTGTCGGAGAGATTTTGAGGTATTCCGCAGGACTTGTTGCGATTGGTCCTCATCCACGGATGATATTGCACCCCTTATTCCCACTGCCTTATACACAATTTGTTCGGTCGACTCGGACACAAAGTCTAACATTTTTATGATATCCTCCTTAGTAACCACATCCGGGACTTGTTCATCATCTTCGTCTACTTTGGTAACGAGGGATTTTGAATTGTCTTCATCGACAGTGATATGGGGTAACACTGGGGGCGAGGTGGCTTCTGAATTCAAACGACCAGGAGATGTCGGACTACGAGGAGGCTGAGTGCCAAACATCCTTGAAACCCTGGCGCCGATGCCTCTCAAGAACGTTCCTCGTTTTTTGGCCTCGTTTCTTCTCTTGACAACTGGGGAATCTTTAAAACCTTTGCTCGCCGGTGAAGCTGGTGCTGATGTGGAAGCTCCATTGATTGTGAGATCCCTGACTGGGCTATTGGGCTGCGAGCTATCGGGTGTTTCACTCTGTCAAGATAAGTTAGAAATGATTGAGTTAAAATGTGTCGGGGTTGCCTTGGGGTTGAGGTGGGGATGTGCCTTTTGATACACTCGAATTGGAAAGCCAGCTGCAGGTAGTAATACTACACTGCACTGAGCCAAAAAATTGGATGAGCTTGGATGACGTGTATCAAGAAAGAGACAATCCACCTGTCAATAGACAAACACTTATTACAGCACTACAGGGAGAATGGAACAATGTTCCCCAGGCTACCATCAGGAACTTGATTGGAAGCATGAGAAGGAGATATGCACAGCTTGCCTGCAAGCTGGAGGTGGACATACCTTCTATTAATGCATATTAATGACTTCATTGTTTGTTTGGATATGAGTTTGTTTTGACTCTCTGAAATGTGTTTAACTTTATGTTGCTGAAATTGTTTGCTGTGACCTGTGATGCAAGACGTTGTCTGAGTCGGTGCACATTTCTCTTGTGTCATTGAAGCAAACAATTGGTTATTGACTGCCATTTGAAGCAATACATTGCAGTAATATTGTATCCAAATTTGGAACATTTTAATGCACAGAATTTTATTTGTTGATCTGTTAAAATTGTATAAGTTTCTTTTTTGGCTCATCATTGACACATATGGCTCTATGCTTCCCTGTTATGTGTCTTGAAACGCATCGTAGGTAGTTCATATCCAGAGACCAGAATAGTGACGAAGTTTTCTCGTGCCGTTGTCAAAATTGATTTTATTTCTAATTCAATCCTCACCATCTATACAAGAAGGATTAGAAATGATGATCAATATAGTTATACAATGCACATGCGCAAATTTGAGCACCGATAACCATGCCTCCTTCAGACCGTGCAGACTGAAGTAGGCATGTTCATGGCGCATCGTGGTTCGGAAGTCACGTAGAAATGTTGGTCCCGTGTATCGGAAGAGCTATCCCCAAGCACGTTAATAAAAGGTCACAGACTCCTTCGTAAAGAGTAGGGGATCATCCCAGTGTGTGTCTGTACGCTCATATTTGTATTCCTAGGTTCCAGGGGATACCTTGTCTAGTTGCTGAAAGGCGTTGACAAGTAGTTGCATAGATGAAGATAGATGTAGATGTAGATATTATTATATTATCCATTTTAGTACTGCGAAATATTTAAGAGAGATACAAAGCTTCAAAATAGTGTCCAAACTTTTGGGACACTCTGTACACGCGAAATTCGTCAGTAGTATTACATAGTGACGTATAGTGTGTAGCATACGTCACTTTTAAACCTGATTTTTATTAGGTTATTTATACACTAAATCAAACTTTTGATTACCAATTTCCAAATTCAATGTTTGGCTTAGGACTTTGTAAGAATAATTAAGAAAACGATATATCAAAACAAAAGGTTATACGTCACAAAACCCTCCAAAGATTACCATACGTCACTATGTGTAATACCACCGACCATACGTTACTATTTTGTATCTAATACCACCGACGAATTGTAAAATAAAATAAAAAACTATATACACACCATTGCATCTGCATTTTCTGGAATTCCGTTCAATGCATTCTCCTGCAAGAATTAGAACCATTTCAAAATTAAAATAACACGATTTATCGATATAAATAAAAATAAAAACTTCTGTATAAATGGAAGGTGTTGCAGCAAATGTATAGACAATTGGAGAAGATAATGAAGCTGTTATAGTACAAAAGAAAAGGGGATACGGAGGGGACCAAATGTTTCATAACATGTCAACAGCCAGCAAGGTCACGCTGCATGTCAGATATTGTTGTACGCGAGAAAACAATGGAGTCTCGGTTCCTGCAATAATAAGCTAGAAATAGCTTCGATTAAACACCAAATATATGTCGTAAAATGTTGGAAAAATCAGGTTTTGAAAATCTGTGGTCTTCGAAATTACAGGTATCCTAACTCATTCTAAACCTTATCAAATCATGAAATGAACCCTCGTCTACAGGTATCCTAACTCATTCTAAACCTTATCAAATCATGAAATGAACCCTCGTCTACAAAAAAGTCCATGTACGTATTGCTCTATCTGCTTGGAGATAGCGAAGACCACGGAAACTTCATAGCTTCATACCACGGAATGAAATCCGCCATAGAGATTACATGGCAAAAAATCGTACAGATTTGCACTGCAGTCCTCTGTGTAGGAGTGTTGACAATAGCAAGGTCGTTAGACTATTGTGTTTGTGCATGTTTGTGACGACTGAGAACCTTTTAACAATCTTCATAGCTTTCAGGGCTTGGGTGACCTAACTATTGACTGTCAAGTATAATTTTCAGCTCATGGGTGAATGATAAGGATACAACATCACGTGCGTTACGTAGACCCAACGCGTCACATCCGTCCGGCACTTGGAAAAGGAAAAAGGGTGCGGAAACCCCAAGATTATAATTATAGATCTTCTATGTAGATACATTACAAATGAAATCCATAACTGAATGATTGATCCACGTGAGGAGCCTCAATAAATGTCACTGTCGCTATTCCGTATTTTTGATACCAAAAATGGATTCTCTGACTCATTTCATTACAAAAAAGTTATACTTTTAAGTACATCACATTTATAATTTAAAAGTTACATCGCTTGATAAATTTGGCGCCAAACAGGGTTGACACTTCCCTTAACAGCATGTATCCTAGTTAACATTTGATCGGACATTGTCCTTCACAAGATGTATTCTGTGTAATCAATGCAAATGTTGACTACAGAAGAAATAACGTATTCCAGTCAGATATCGTCGCAGCAGGGCATACAATAACGATGAGGACACTTGTCGAACTAAAGCTTAGCTAACACAAATGCTCGTCCCGTGTGGTTATTAAATGGCTCAGCTCGTAAAGAGCAATCCTGTCTAAAGTTCAATGTTAATAGCCGTGGAGCGGAGTGACAGGTCTCCGGCTCAACTCGCCATAGAAACTAAGGGGAAAATGTCATGGCACTGCAGTAATTTTAGGTGTATTAACTACAGTACTGGTTACTAGTATCCTACTTACCGATCTTGCAATTGGTCGTTTGGCTGGGAGGCGTCTACCGTGAAACCTGGGTCTGTCTTTAGCCAGATGATTAAGCGTTGTAGTTTGTACTATAATATCGTCAAACTGTAAAATACAATCAACATGAAATATCGAGATGATTATTTGCCTTTGTGGGTCTTTTTGTGTGCCTCTTACGAAATTTCAGAACCTCTTTGTGGGTTTGGGAAGTTACGAATAGTTTCGCACTAATCATGCTAATGCTAATGAGATGCACTCGTCATGCTAATGAGACGCGAACTTTGTAGAAGCGCACATCCACCATCCACTTGGGGCGGAGTCGGATCAGGAAGAGCCGAAGCATTTCTTGATGTTATCCTGGACAACCTATGGTCCCAACATGTGACTAAGCCAACTAGACTGAATTCTCTCCTTGACCTTGTTATCACATCAAATCCAGACATGGTCGACGAAGTAGGCTACACGTTCAAGCACATCTTGGTAAAAGCGACCACAACATGTTGAAGTAGGATATGAACTACTTAGTCGAGCCAGAGAATTCAGCGCCAAAAAGAGACTTTAAAAACGCCAAATTACAACAATATGAGAGACCAAATGAAACAAGTCAACTGGGAAGAGATTCTCAATAAAACATCAGCAGAACAAGCATGGAATCTTACCAAAGACAAACTTCAACAAACGATTCAAGACCATGTACCAATGAAACAACCCGCTAGAACAAAGAAGGCACTCTGGTTAACGAAGAAAGCCCAGCGAGCAGTTCGCAAGAAACAAAGAGCATGGAAGAAATACCAAAACAGAAAGACAACAAAGACCCTCGAGCATTATGCAAAGTCTCAGAAAGAAGCAAATCATATAGTAAGAAAGGCAAAACGAGACTTCGAGAAAAAACTAGCACAGAACATTAAAGAAGATTCCAAGAGTTTCTATGCGTATGTAAGATCGAAACAAAAGGTCAAGGATGCCATTGGACCACTTAAATCAGAAGAAGGAGATACAATACCACTAGGTCAACAAACAGCTGATGTGTTAAATGAATTCTTCGCCTCAGTCTTCACGGAAGAGAAACAAGGAGTACCCTACACAGAACCCATCTACAAAGGCCCTGAGGACGAGAAACTAACCGATTTCGCCATCACCACTGACTGTGTGCAAGAAAAGTTGGATAAACTTGACCCATCAAAAGCTGCCGGCCCAGATGGAATCCCGCCTTCACTGCTGAAAGAGCTAGCAGCTGAACTGAGCTTCCCACTCGCCTACATTTTTAACCAGTCCCTAGCAGAAGGTGTCGTTCCTACCGACTGGAGAACAGCGCACATTGTACCAATCTTCAAGAAAGGTTCAAGATCCAAGCCAGGAAATTACCGCCCTATCAGCCTCACATCAGTCATCGGTAAAGTCCTAGAAAGGATCCTAAAAGAACACATTACAGACCATCTAGATAAGCACGACTTGATCCACAACACCCAATATGGCTTCAGGAAAGGAAAGTCCTGCACAACCAACCTACTGGAACATCTGGAGACCATCACCAAACTAGTAGACGAAGGCACTCCTGTCGACGTAGTCTATCTTGACCTAGCTAAAGCCTTTGACACGGTACCACACAACAGACTCCTCGCCAAGATTAAGTCACACGGCATATAGACGGTAACATTGATTTGGATCGAGGCTTGGCTGGTCGGAAACAGAAGGTCATCACACAAGGAGCAGAATCGGGGTGGAAAAAAGTATCTAGCTCAGTAGTACAAGGATCAGTTCTGGGCCCACTCTGCTTCCTAATATACATGAATGACTTGGAATGTGTCAGCAAAACCTCCACTGTTAGCAAGTTTGCGGACGACACTAAACTAGTCCACCCAGTGAGTACCGAAAAGGACATCGAGGACATGCAACAAGACATTGATCACCTACAAAACTGGGCGGAAGAGTGGCAGATGAGATACAACGCAGATAAATGTGGAGTTATGCACATAGGGTATCACAACACTCACCACACCTACCACTTGGGGAACACAGAGTTGAAAGAAACAACAGAAGAAAAGACCTTGGAGTCCTCATCAACAAGTCACTCAAGGTGTCCTCACAGTGCGCAGCAGCAGCAAAGAAGGGAAACAGAACGTTGGGAATGATCAAGCGGAACTTCGCATACAAAAGCAAAGAGGTTGTATTGAAGCTCTACAAGTCCCTGGTTATACCCCACCTAGACTATGCAGTACAAGCCTGGAGCCCACACCTAGAGAAGGACAAGACACAACTCGAGAAAGTTCAAAGACGAGCAACCAAATTAATACCAAGCCTCAAACACATCTCATACGAAGAGCGTCTATCAAAACTGCACTTGACTACATTCAGTACCAGAAGAGAAAGAGCCGACTTCATTCAGACGTATAGGATAATTAACCAAATTGACAAGATAGACCCCGATATGATGTTCAAAAAGGCTGAACACCAGAAAACCAGAGGACACTCACAGAAGTTTGCTAAAACAAGATCAAGATTGGACATTCGCAAATACTTCTTCAGCCAGAGAGTGGTGGACAAATGGAACCAACTAACCAGAGTGCGCCGTCGAAGCCCCCACACTTCTCTGCTTCAAACAAAATCTCACTAACTTGGGTTTTTAATGGGCAAGCAAGCCTCCTTAACCCTGCCACACTTTAATACTACTAATGTAGGTGACGGTGTGGCCTTCAAGGTATGTTAACAGGTCATGTGTTCAACTTAAGAGACCGAGTTATTCAAAATCTGAAAGAAGGCTATTTGGAGAGGTTTAAGGAACTTGGCCGTACACGTTATTTTATATCGAGGGTTTAGTGCAACAAGGGTCCATCTGCTATAGCTGCCAAATGTTATCATAATTATGTGGTAGCCAATAGATGTAATCTAAAAGTAACACAGGGCAGCTATAGCAGATAGGATATTTTAGTATGTACATCTTAGTTATGTAAAACGGCCACATCTACAATAGCTGCCATATGTTTATATTAAGGGTGCTTTAAGAAATGCCCTTGTGACATCACAATCCAACATATGGCAGCTATTGTAGATGGGACTTTGTTGCACTGAGCCCTCGATATATCCTGCACAAGGGAAACGCTCACATCAACATCCCTCATCTTCATGTCCTTGACTACTTCAGCTTAGACACCTCTGGGAAATCCCCTTCCAATTGGAGACCAAACGTGGGGAGGAGCATGCACCTTCTTGGATTCTGGATCACGTGACAACACAAACTTTTCGTGGCCCACTGAGCAGTTGAAGAATATGATTTCAGCGTTAAACATTTTCACTTTAATTGTTTTAACAGATTAAACTCCTATACAATGCTGGTTTCTATGAACTATTAGGCTATACTACCGAAACTTTAACGTAGCTGTAAAGGTCAGCCAAAAGAGCATGTGTGGTCCAGTGGAATAGTTGCCGGTCTCCTAATCATAAGGTTGTGAGTTCTAGCTCCGCTGGTGACAATGTGTTTGTGTCCTTGGGCAAGGCATGTCCTTGCCTATTAGGGGGTTACTATATGAAGAGGTATTTTGCAAAAGGGCTATGGTGCATTTTTTCAAAAAATGAGTTTGATATAGAAATGTATAGGGAAAAATCATGTTTCAAGGAAACAAAGTCATTTTTTTCAAAAAGACCTACATCTCATTGTAAACAGCCATTGAAATTGTTGTTTTGTTGCAAAAGGGCCTGTATCCAGAATTAAATCGGGATACAGGCCCTTTTGCAACAAAACAACAACTTCAATGGCTGTTTACAATGAGATGTAGGTATTTTTGAAAAAAATGACTTTATTTCCTTGAAACATATGATTGTGACCTATACATTTCAATATCAAACTTATTTATTTGAAATGATTAAAATAAATGATTTTTTGTGTGTGGTATTTTTCTTTATGTACAAACAGATGGAGTTTTGTTGCAAATGGGCCTACATCCAAATTTTCAAAAAATGTAAACATGATTTAAAAAATAATTAAAACTAGCACATTTAAAATTTATTTCAATTTCAATTAGTATGTAGTGTACCTCTTTCATAATCCATTCAGTTTTTCAATTGCTCAACTTGAATATTTAGAAACAGTTTTTTGACTTTTTCTCAATAAGAGCCAAAGTGGATGTAGGCCCTTTTGCAAAATACCTCTTCATATAGGGGTTTTGTATGTTTGTTCATGTTGGTTTATGTCGCAACTTGGCGCTGATCTAGCTGCTGCCTGGACGTTGCATTTTTAATAATGTATTTGATTTGTAATGTTGTTATTATTATTATTATTATTATACAAGGCATTTATATAGCGCTCTTACACAATGAGGTACCATAGCGCTTTACAGAATAAAATACATATAGAATTAAATACATTTCAGTACCTAAATTGTTACAATTCAGCCGGTTGGCTGCGATGACAATAAATTAAAAAAATGTAAAAAAGAAAAAGAAATGGTGATTCAAGTCTGTCTTACTCGATTGAGGACATTGTAAAAAAAATTACCTTTAATAATTACCCTGAAAAATTACCCTTTAATATTACACCGGAAACAAAATATAGAGTTTCTCAGCATGCATAATTTGTATCATATTGATGATGACATGTTACTACCCTGTGTACGTCATAGGTGTAACCCGGACTCGCACACAAAACCTCAATAGATCGGTCGCGTAAGCATCCACTAATGACTTTTGTTTGTGCAGACCTATCGACCGAGACCCGGACCGATATAGTAGAGTCATTGGGCCGTATTCTCGTACTAAACACGATTTTAGCTTAAAACCTGTTTAACTAAACGCGTGTCTAACTTAAACGTGAGTTTATCCTTTAAACGACGTGTCTAACAAAACACGATTATAAACTCTGCAAATCTCGTTCCCAGAGTGGTCCTGCGTTGATTGAATACAGGTATTTAATTCATTGTGGCCCTAATTGGTTACAATAGATATCGACCGAATGCCTTAAATACACGGTACTTTTAAAGACTACACGATCCGCGCCCCAGCTTGCACCGGACACGGTTGAGTGATCATTCAAGGCATACAGTTGGTGCGCGAGCTTAGTTAAACACGCATTAAACTACCCCCGTACCCGTGTTTAAAGTTAGACACATTTCGGCGAGTTAGACGCGTGTTTAAGTAAAACAAATGTACGAGAATTGCGTTTAGTTAAACGCTGTGTCTAAAGTCAAAGTTAGACGCGTGTTTAGCTTAAAACCGTGTTTAACTACGTTTTTCAAAATCGGAGCAAGTTTAAATGTTGACCCCATATGCAAAGGTCAACGACCTTTTTACGTTTTACCCGATAACTCGTTAACCAAACATCGAAAGTAGGGCAAACTATACTTTTTCGGAATCCTTGTGCTCAGCCGAACAATTTGGTGTGCTTTTTAGCTTAATTAAAGCCATTTGAATTTTTGGGCCCCTGTATGGCGGCCATTTTGGAATTTGCGCTATAAAAGAACATTCCCGTCACTTTTGAGAGGTGCATGGGAGCTCATTTTCTCTTAAAATGGTTCTAGTTGACAAATTCACTAAGAAACTAAGGTAGGAAGAAAATGGTCACGGAATCCAAGATAATGACTCTACTAATACCGAGTTGGGAGTAACACCTGTTACGTAGTAACGCGTCATCCGTATACAGTTCATCCCACACTAAAAAAAAGACTGGCAATTATGATTGATTCTATGTATACCTTTTTCCCTGGACAATATTTAAAAATAATTCTTTTTGCATTATATTCTTCTAAACATACCCCGTCGAATAAAATATACTTGAATCACCATTTTGGTTCACCTTTTAATGGTACCAGACCAGTGAGTATAATACTCATGCGTCAAATTGACAAATAAAATGCAACATAACCGATACAAATGGCGCGGCAGACAGTGTCCGCCAGCACATTCTATTTGTCGGCTGTTATCTTGAAAGATCGGAAGGAAGCGCATAAACATTCCCTCGGGAAAATGACGTACCTATTTCACTAGTCACCATGGTTACGATGTATAAACCGTAAAAAGTACCCTTTGACGTGACCTACTTTTAAGTAGCCTAAAATCAATTTAAGTAGCAATCGTGTAGCAGTTAAAGCCATTGGAAACATTGTTTTTTACATGCGTTGCTTTCAGACGAAGGTTTGAGTGCTTAAGAGAGACGCACTTAGCCAAGATAGAGAGAAACATCTCAAGGAACTCATGGAATAGTTTCATCAGGAATTTTGAAGAACATGATAATAATGTTCGTTAGAAAATTCCAATTAGGAAACTTACTTAATTTTCCATACGGGTTTCAACAACACATCGGTTGTCTTCCTCAGTGGAGAAAAGGAGGCTCAGACCAACACAAGCACCTAATGAATGGCGACGAGGGGGCTTACCAACTCAGTCATCTTTACGACTCAGTGATCCAGAGGGCGTCATCATCCGATGACGTCATCAAGAAACAGACTAGAAACACTAGCTCTGGATCAAACACAGTCCACTGAGGAAGACAACCGATGTGTTGTTGAAACCCGTATGGAAAATTAAGTAAGTTTCCTAATTGGAATTTTCTAACGAAAATTTGTATCATCCCAAGGAACTGTCTTTAAAAGATGGGGTTTGAGCTTCTTGTGTGACGATGTTATGTTTTCCTACTGATAGTTGTGTCCTTATTGACTGATGATATATGTTTTCTTAACTCTTTAACGCTTTCCATGCGGCAGGCGGCTGCAGACGACATTTCAAAATTATTATATTTCATTACCATTATTTGGAATCACCATGAGAAATGCATTGAAATAAGTACAAACATGCCTAGTATTGATTCAGTAATTCTTGAGGTAGACCTTAAGACCTGTTTTGTAGGCTATATGGTAAAACTAATAGCCGCGTGGAAAGTGTAGTGGCAGTGGAAGCAAGGTGTGATCTCATCATACATAGGCCTATGCTTACTCTCTTAAATCAAAAGATTGAAAAGTCAATCTTTGATTTAAGAGAGAGTGTGTGGTCATAGACTTACATGTAGAAGAATACCGACATACCTCCAAATTTCCCCTCATGGTGGAAAACCAAAATGGCGACCGTTACACTAAAATAGATTGGGCAATACATTTCGCACTGGACCTCCTTTATACATCTGTGGGTATGGTACACTAAGCATTAGCACTCTTCTTTAAAATAAAGCCATATACCGATTTTCGAGATATTTTAATATTTTGGATTTGATTTGTATCTGAATATTGTTTACCAAATGATAAAGCAAATTGATAGAAATAATACGTGAATATTCCATTTTAATTCACATCGTCTTTGGTATGATTGGAAGTTTTCTTTTTTCTCGCTTATAGACCGAACAGACTCCACAACGCTCGAACTCTTTGCGCTCTCACACATGGTAGTAGCTCCACCACAACAAAATGACGCAGCCTGATTGGTCAACGGTGGTCAACGCTTGCGCTCAGTACTGGAGCGTTGTGGAGTCTGCTGAGCCCTTCAGTGTTTACCTCGGGACAGCTAACTGCTTTCTGTACTTTCTTCCCGGAAATGACGTCATTTATTGCATTCATCCATCTCTCCTGCTCGTCTTGGTCGTCACACGTAAAATACCACTGGAATTTACAAGAAAAATATTTAAATGTTATTGCAACCGTAAGAACAAACAAAACAAGATGTTTTGCTTTAGACAAATATTAATAAATGTTCCACAACCCAAAGAACAAACAAAACGATCGAGCCTCGGCTCATATTCCAACTTATAATGCAAGGACATGAGGCGGTGCAGGATTATTCGAACCCATGACCTTCCGAATAGTGCAACGGACGCTCTATTAACTCAGCTAACCGGCCAGCTCTGTTTGATAAACCGATAAAAAAGTTCATAACCATTTAAAGATTGTCACAGTTTTATACATAATTCCGAACCTGTTCAGGAAACCAAATCCCACTTTTCGGAAAACATAATTGTGAGGAAATGTGACTGTTTTAGGAAAAGTATGGTATTGAAAAGGGAAAACTTTGTATGCGTAACCAAGGAGTTATTATATTTAACTATGTTAACTATGATAACTCCAATGGGTAACCAAGCATTCTTCATTTTCCGCAAACGTGATCTATTTTTTACGTGGGGGGGGGGGGGGGGGGGGGGGGGGGGGCGCTTACTTTTTGAACCCTAAATAAAGTTTACCTGATCTTGTTCCTCTCCGTCCATGGCCGGCTCCAGCACAAATCCATGTTTCTTCTTGGCTTTCTTGTCATTGTACGAGCCACACGAGTTGAAAACGCCGGGTAATTTGAGTTCGGTGGTGTTGTCTGCCGAGCTGCCCTATAATATCAAATGAAAAGACCAGACATAATATTTGTAACTGATACTTTTCAACATATTTAAACACATGTGATAACAGAAACATAGAATTACCTAACCGCCAACAGCGCCCCCACGTGTTATTGGGGGGGGGGGGGGGGCTGACGAAAGGCAAGCGAGTTGCTGCCAGAAAGCTATCCCAGAGGTAAGCGTATTTACTGTTGTGAGAAACGATAATCTCAAAAATATAGAATTACGGGCATTAGAAACTCCTTGGGCCGTATTCTCGTACTAAACACGGTTTTAGCTTAAAATCGTGTCTAACTAAACGCGTGTTTAACTAAAACGCGAGTTTATCTTTTAAACAACGTGTTTAACTAAACACGGTTTTAAACTCGGCGAATCTCGTTCCCAGGGTCGTTGTGCGTTACTGTATAGTATGTATACAGGTATTTATTGTTGTTGTGGCCCTAATAGGTTACAATAGATATCGACTGAATACCTCAAACGCACGTGTATTTTTAATACTACACAATATGCTCGGCAGCTTACAGCGGGCACGGTTGAGTAATCATTCAAGGCATACAGTTCGTGTATTTGTTTAGTTAAACGCGCCTTAAACTACCCCCATACCCATGTTTAAAGTTAGACACTTTTCAGTGAGTTAGACGCGTGTTTAAGTAAAACAAACGTACGAGAATCGCGTTTAGTTAAACGCTGTGTCTAAAGTCAAAGTTAGACGCGTGTTCAGCTTAAAACGTACGAGAATACGGGCCCTTGAGTTCACTCAAATTAACAGTTGTTCCGTTATCTATTGGATAGACTTTTAAGTGCATATTTATACCAAGGAGTTATTAACTATAATAACTCCTTGTTTATACTTGGCGTCTTCAACAATGCATACGACATTGACAAATGGCGGGGTCCGCAATGTAAGTAGCCTATCCCCGCCACGCCCTCAATCGTCGACTTACCCATCAGGCAAAGCGGGGTCACAAAAAAACGTAGTGCAATGGAGCGTGCGTACGATGGAGGATATAGTCGGTTATTTAAAAACATTAACGCTTAGAATTACCATTAGTAAAACAGAGAACGTGCTTTCGCCAGGATTAGCTCTGACTTCTTCAAAATTATTATAATATTAAGCAAAACAAAGAGATTGCCACTTTTCATATCCTTATCATCATTTGGGCTGCCCCATGCCCAATGATAGAGTAGGTGCCCCTTTCCTACTTGTGAAAGATTGGTGGCTCTGAAAAAAAGCCGTTCAGATGGACTATGCCCTATATGTCCACTGAACAGAGATGGTGGCTCTGAAAAGAGCTCCTAACCTATGAATATGATAGGGCGGTTGGCGATTTTTATCTACGAGCCGATATGTAACAGTGAAACATTAAACAAACAAAAAACCTGTACTTGACCTCTTGATATTGTTTTGAATACTAGACCTAAACATCTGTTACGTGTTTTGATCATCGGTATTGTTAAAATTAATTAATACAAAGTTCTCCGAGAGATCGGGGATGTTCCAGGGATGTTCAGAGTATACTCGAATTACTTGACCGATGTGTGCGGTTGAAAATTCCACATTCACATCGAATAACATCGAATAACGATTACTAAGCCCCTGAGCAGTAGCGTAACTAGGGTCTTCAATTTGGGGACGGGCATGAGGGATGGGGGGGGGGGGGGGGGGGGGGGCAGACTTGTGATCAGGGGAGGCATAACTGACTATTTTTGTATAGTCTTTTTGTATAGATTTGTATAGTATGTATTTTTGTATATTTTGTACATAGAGTTGTTCATTTCATTTGGGGGCATTAGGGGAGGGGAGCCTTGTGGCAGTGGGCCCCTGTCCCCTCTAGTTACGTCCTTGCGCACGACTAGGGCCTATCTAAAATTTGAATAACCATTCACCCCAATCTTTACCAAGGACAGTCCTACAACTATTGTAACAATAACAGTGTCTCTGATTATTGTAACAAATGATGTAGGCTATCTATCTTTCAGACCAATAGAAACTACCAATCAGCAAGAGGTCCTTGCTCGAAGAGTTATGATTATAGTAATGCACACTTTGATATTTTAAGATAATATTTACTTTAATAAAATATATTTGGACCTTAGACAAAATTATCCTACCTCAAAACCTGGAGTTCCAACTATGGTATAGTCATGCCATTCTAATAACGATTTTTAATCAGTGATTTTTATCAACGTGATTTAAATTGGTTAGCCTTGCCACATACTAAAATTAGCATAATTATACAGTTTTGCGGGGCTGACCCCTTTGGTAGTCGAGAGTTTATGACCTTATCAGCCATCAATGTAACGACTATAAAAGCTCAATCCAATTTAATAACCAGTGGCAAAATAGCGAATTGTGCAGAGATTAATGAAATTATTCAACCGAAATCATATCACGAAATTAATTGCCCCGTACAAAAAGGCAAGTAATAATTGGCATATCACACAGCGGCACTAAGACATTGCTATCTTTAGCTTTCGCCATTATAGGTTTACTAAATAGTGGTTTAATTTTATATTGTAAAAAAGAAAAAAAGTATCTTCAGGAAAGTGAAATTGACAACCCAGAATTTGATATTATCAATATAATAATAATAACAAGTTATTCATTGTTTTACAACGATTTCTCTCTGTCTACTACCAAAACACGTATATTAAGAATAAACCTTCATAAACATTCCAATGTTTCATTCGCTTATTTTGGAGAAGAAAAAAATTGACGGTACTCGCCCATAGAACCTAACATTTTTAATATTATGAATCTTTAGCGTATGTAGAATACTGTTAGAAAATATCGCAATTTTAAAAGCATAATTTTGAAAATATAGCATTGATAGGCCTATATATAAACAATATGCTTTCAAGAAACGATAGGTCAACGCACATATTATTTGTATCTTAAATATCAGATAACATTTCAGAGGCATTTTTGTAACCTTATAAGATTTTCCACGCGGCAGGCGTCTGCAGCAGACGACATTCCAATATTTAACCAAATATTTCAAAAATGTCAAAATTATTGAATATAATTACCATATTTGGAATCACCATGAGAAATGCATTGCAATAAGTACAAACATGCCTAGTATTGGTTCAGTCATCCTTGAGATAGACCTTAAAGTTGGGAAAGGTTTCTGAAATATCTGTTTAGTATGGTAAAACTAATAATAGCCGCGTGGAAAGTATTTTAAAGGCAGTAATGTTTTGCTTTCATTTAATGCGGGCATAAGACGTCGGACGTCGGAAGAGGAACTTCCTTTGTTAACATCGTATCCTTCCTATGGGTAAACATGATAACACTTTGAATTATTAAAGAGAACCCGACATTGAGATATCCGTTTAAAGCCGCCCACGTACGTGGATCAAGTAAGTTCTTCTAAGATTTGGATACGCCAGCCCTCAAGTTTGTAATCTTGTCAGGCCTGAATCTCGTCAATACTTTTACAGACAACTTGCACGTAACATTATTTGTAATATTTTCAATGCAAACCAAACCAATGCGAAGTAAAGTACATTGCAAGCAGTTTTTCATCCTTTTTATCCCAACTGGCTTGAAAAGCCGGAGGGGATATTATCATGTCATGTGGGGGTGTATATCCGTATGTTTGTTTCCTTTTGGTTATCCTTTTTGGTCAGGTTCGGCTTGTTCAGTGCTCTCATATGAAAAGTCAGGTTTCAATCTCAATCTCAACCATACTGGGGAAACAATAATATTTGGTTAAGGGGACTTCAGATGCTCAATGGGTGTACATAGAATGACCTCTAACGACCCCTATACACATGACCTTTAACCCCATTTTGCCGACATTTCTGCTGTTTTGGGCTCTCATGTAAAGTCAGACTTCAATCTCAGCAAAACTTGGTGGTGGCAGCTATATGGCCCCTACACGACCTTTGACCCCTATTTTGTCATCACCTTAAACTGCACTTATTGGTTTTTTTAGGGCTCTCATATGAAAAGTCAAACTTCACTGTCAACCAAACTTGGTGACAATAACCTTCGACCCATTTTGTCAAAACTTTAGGGCCCTCAGTCTCTCTCATATGAAAAGTCAGACTTCAATCTCAACTAAATGGATGACAGTAATATGTGGGTAAGGGGATTTGAGATGACTCAAGGGGAGTACCCAGATTGACCTCTAATGACCCCTATGTGACCTTTGACATTGACCATTTAGGTGAATCTCCCAGCCAGGGGATTCGCAAGTCATGACTTGTAGTATTTGTATAGCCAAGTGTCCTGATGATACCTTTATTTTTCTTAATTTTAACATTTTCCAAGCGGCTATTAGTATTAGCCTTGAGCATATATAAAACAGATTTTTCAGACACCTCTCCCAACTTTCGAAGTCTTATCTCATGTATTACTGAACCAATACTAAGCATGTGTGTACTTATTTTAATGCATTTCTCATGGTGAGTCCAAATATGGTGATAGAATTTAATAATTTGGGCCTTTTTGAAATATTTTGTGACATTTTGGAACCGTCGTCTAAAGTATGATGGAATGATAAGGTATATTATGTGATCTTTTCCAGGGAACGCCCTCAATCCTCGAGAGAAAAAAATTAAGCAGATTTTCTTGCAGATTTACATTTCTGATCATATTCGTACATACATTCCAAGTTACAGGGCGATATGATTCTTGATTACTTCAAAATCATGGTTTTAGAGTGAAAATAAAGTGTCGGTGTCTGCGCCGACAACTTATTTTTTACTCTAAATTCACTCTAAAACTCTGATTTTGAGGTAATTAGGAATCGTATCGCTCTGCAACTTGGAATATATTCATGATTTATGATCAGAAATGTAAATCTGCAAGAAAATCTGCTTCCAATTTTTTTCGAGGATTGAGGGCGTTCCCTGGAAAAGATCACATAATATACCTTTAACTATCATTATAACCAGTGATACTGATGAGAGTGATTAATTAAACCAATGATATTCTTGGATACATGTTTACAGTATTCATACTGGGCGATTGACACACCATATATGCATGATATATTAAAGTGCAGGGATTTTTTCTAAGCAAAATGTTATCTGTTCTCGCCTGTATACAAGAATTGTTGAAGCTTTTAGTAGTAGAATAATCGTTCAATATGTCTAGGTATTTCACATATCAGATTGTTGTATTTCTTTTGTGAAAATAGAAATTCAAGGTTAGATTTTTCCAACATTCGGTAAACGATATAAAACCGATATTGAACATTAAAAACGGCCCCTTTTAGCTGACGACAAAATACATGTGCAGAGTGAGTCTTCTCAAATAACCGAACTCGTATATATTTATGTTGTATAAAGTGTACCGTAAAAGTAGAAATGTTCGTGTTACATTTATTCTCGCCCTTTTCGCCCGCTACTGCGAAAATAATAACACGCGAATGAGGTGACCTATGATGTCATGTATTTACAAATGGGACACCCTCTGTTGTTTCCCTCCAGGCAGAATATACAGTAAAGTTAATGAAGACAACATGAAATTTCTTTCTAATGAATTGTAAAACTCATTTAGTTAGAAAACCTGATCTGGCCTATGTAAACTATAGGAACTCTTGCCCGGTGTGTTTTGTCTCAAACCAACAGAGGGCGTCCTAAATGTCAACAAATGTCACCTCATCTGAAGTCTCAAGGTGATGAAGCTGCAAAGCGCGAATTTAAAAAAAGCAAAGCATTTCAAAATCGGCAAAGCGCGAAAAATTAATCGCGCGAAAATTACTACTTTTACACTATAGTAATCCTGAATGTTACAAAAGGGATAAAGGTCATAACATACTACACAATCGCGCGACGCGATTTGCCGCTTACGCTCCTTATAAAGAGTGCTATTTACCAAATAAGGAGCGTCAGCGACAAATCGCTCCGAGCGATTGGGTAGTAGGCCTATGTCATGACCTTAAGGCGGGTGAGAGGTATTATGGGATGCTTAGCTTTCCACAAAATTTCAACATAAATTGTCAATTAAAAAAATCATGTGCATGTCATTTGGATAAGTTATGTTAATGCTTGGAATCAATTCAATTAATGTTCAAATATTTTTCCCCCTTTCCTTTTTCTCCTCTTTTTTTGTTTAATTATTTGAAGATTCTTTTAAAATTTAAATTATTTCTTTCTGGATCACCCTGTATGTAAAAAGAATTTATATGTATGTATATGTACATAGACGGTGAACCTTTTCACCGTCTGTGATACAAAGTCTTGGAATGTAAAATAAGTCCAGTATGTACGCACGTTTATTCATTAAAAGGTGCCGGTTTATTATTTTAAAATGTGTAATTCATAGATCACTGAACGTTCCATCGTGCTAGTATGTTTATGTATAGGTAAGGGGCAGTCCATACTTCATGCTGCACTTGATGGTCATCATAGTCACGGAGCAAAGAAGGGTTTTTGAGCAATCCCAGCATGCTTCACTTTCATCACATGATCAGTGGGTTAGTGGTTTCTGTCAATACATGTATGTACTCTCTAAATGTAATACGAGTGGAAAGAGTGGAAATTCACTCGAAAAGGAGTGAAGGGAGTGGAAAAATGTCCACTCTAAAACGAGTATGAAAGTTAATTTTTCACTCTCAATAGAATGGAAAATTGTCATATAAATTCCCTTTCACTCCTTTTAGAGTGTTTTCCACTCAAAACGTGTTGTCCTGTGTTTAACTCCTTGAAAGATTGGAATATACATTTAGAGAGTAGTGTCTGCTGGTTGCTATTGACATTTCATTGCAATGAAAGGTTCACGTATATTGTTATCGTTGGTTAAACGAGGGTCTCTAAGAGAACCCCGCTGCAAATTAGTTGATATGACTTCAACCCAGTCCTTATTAGCCTTTATTTTGTGAATAACACATGTAAGTTTTAGTTGGGATCCAACCAACTTTTTATTATATATCTTGCCAAGTTTAATATATGCTTATCTGTACCATAGAAGGTGAATCAGACGCAGGGATAGCACTGGATCCAAAATATGAGAGGTCCCATGACATTTTTCAGGACCCCGTAGGACTTCAAAAAAACAATTTTAAGGGTCCCCCAAGAAATTGAGGGGTCCTGAAGTTTGGTTATTTAAAAAATTTACTTTTTTACGGGCAGTTTTAATGAATTTATATTGTTAGCAAATGTAATTTACGGAATTTCTTACGGTTTCCATTTCCACACATCGTCAAATATAAGGGGTCCCTTCAATTTTGATCGGGACCCGCAAGTTTTTCCAATTTGAAACCTGACGCGTCACTATAAGAAAGTGAGAGGTCTAGGACGCGCAGACGCGTCAGAATGCGACCCCTGATCAGACGACCCTAAGCTATTTACTTTCCACTTTCCACGGGCAGTCGTCTGCAGCAACAGTTCCAAAATGTCATAAAATGTTTCAAAAATATCAGAAGTATTGAATTTCATCACCATATTTGGTATCACCATGAGAAATGCATTAAAATAAGCACAAACATGTAACTATAAAGTATTGGTTCAGTAATCCTTGAGATAGATTTTGAAAGTTGGGAAAGGTTTCTTAAAAATGTGTTTTGTATATGGTACAACTATTATAGTTTGATCAGTTCCAAATTGGCAAAGCCTCATTACCCCGGGGGGGGGGGGGGGGGCATTTGAAAAGGGTGTAGGTATGTGCCGCGCTGAAGACCCCCTTTTTCACCCTCTGCTGCTAGTTCTTATGACCCCCCTTTTGAGCCTGCATCAGTTCTTAAGACCCCAATTTTATTGAAAATTCAAAAATCGCGAAATTTTGCGTTCCAAAGCCCCAATTTTGTGTTCCAAAGCCCCAATTCTTCGAAAATGTTGCGTTCTTAAACCAAAATAAATCTAAAATTGAACTATAGGCCAGTTCTCAAGACCTATTTTTTGGAGAAAAAAATCAGTTCCTAAGACCCTATTTTTCGTCATAAAATCCACTCAGTTCAGTTCTGTATAGCCCCCCTTTTTGAAACCCTGGGCGGCACACCCCTACCCCAAAAAAAGTTGAGTGCCCCCCCCCCCCCCGGGCTCATTACAGCTGCGAATGAATTTAGGACGACGCCGGCACCCATAAAGGTAGCATGCGCACTGTGCGACCAAAACCGCGTGTATATGGCAATAATTAATATGGTCCGTACGCATGGATTAATTTTGCGCGCGGAGAGAGTCAAACCAAATATTTCTCGCCAATTTGGAACTGAATAAACATGTGATAGTTTTTATTATTACACCTCATAAATATTCATGAGATAATAGGCATAAATACTGCAATTTCATTGGTCAATTGAGCTGGCCACAGTGATAATAAATTGAGCTATTGAAGAAATTGAGCTATTTCCCGTGTGGTAGTATACAGATACGACATGGTATAGAGGGAAGTAGTGTGAATTACTGGCCCCGAGGTGTTGGATGAGTGCGTCTACTTCCCGACGCGTAGCGGAGGGAAGTAGACGCACTCATCCAACACCGAGGGGCCAGTAATTCACATTACTTCCCGATATAAACCATGTTGTATTTGTTTTACTATACATCATAAATATTCATCACGAACTTATAAAAAGTTACAACTTAGCTTAGGCCTAGGCCTACCTTGTTTAAATAGATAATCCAAAATGACAGGGCCGGTGTTTCCAATCAAAAATCCAATGGAATTCAAATTTCGTAAACAGTAAACAGTCAATATAAACGATGTCAACATTCAAAGTTCCAATAAAACGTCAATAAATAACGCTGTAGACCGTTACCGTAATTCGTAACGTTTGCATTGATCTCTAGTCTTAGCGTAGAATTCACCTCCTTTGCCTTGGTACGGATCTCGGCGTTGAACTTACGAAGTATGATGCATAAATCACGAGTTTCAAGCTGCTCAGCTTCAACAATGTTGAGATCCTTGGTGCTACAATACGTGAAAAAGATGCCTACTGCTTTCTGTATAACAGCTTTTGTTTGTTTTGCATCTTTTCCATCAACAATAAATAGCCTTTGCAAATCCTTCTCAGACAGTTCAGCGAAACGACTAGCAGACGACGCCATTTTGACAACAACAGAATAACCATGCTCGTCGCCAGAATCCAAAGTTCTATACAATGTGACGTGTATACGTTTGTTGAACTGTTTAGTTCAGGGGATGAGACTTAAGGTGCGGTAGTAGCCTCCTAGGGGTGCGGTAGTACCCTTATTTTTTCCCCGCGTCTGCGTCTTTCCCGTACGCGAGGAAGTAGGCTAAATACTGAAGTGCGTAGTTAACGGAATAGACCAATAGGAAACCGCGATTAGCTTATGAATATTTATGATGTATAGTAATTTTGGCTACTTCCCTACAACCTCATCCCCAGAGTCACAGTGAGGTGTAATAAAGCAAATACTACATGGTATGATCGGGGCAATAGGGCACACTATTTTCCCTCGGTACTGGCTACAGGCCTACCACCCCTCATCCTCCGGGTTCGGGGTGGTAGGCCTGTCGCCAGTACCTCGGGAAAATAGATTGCACTATTTGCCCTCTAACCATGTAGTATTTGTATACTATCATTATGGTTGCAATGGAAAAGAATGATGTGATATCACGATATAAAACAAATATTGAATGCCTTTTGATTGTGCAATAGTAAAACTATATCACTCGGTTCAATTTGGATTATTCCATCACACTCGGCTGCGCCTCGTGTAATGGAAAAATCCAAATTTGACCTTGTGATATAGTTTTTACTATCACACGTTCAGGCATTCAATATTTGTATAATAGCCGCCTGGAAATTGCTAAGCACATTAACACTTCTTTGATGTGGAAAAGTACGTCTGTCATGTTTGAGGACCGTAAACAAAAGTAGCTATATGCTAAAGCATGCTGGGCTGCGCACGAAATCTTCTTTGTACACAGAGCGGCAACACAATGTACAATATGGACAAGCATGGCGTGACAAGGTGCTGGAAATAAAGCCAGTCATCTGCTGTTTTAAAGGTACGTTCAGTGAAATTGACGTAAAATCATTTTCTGGCTTTTACTTAAATAAACTTTCATAAACAAACTACGGTAATATACTAAGAAATTACCAATCTCTGTTAATGTGCCGACATTATTAACAGTTATAAATAGGGTTAAACCTAAATTTGATAACATTCTAAAAATATTCCTAGAATTTTTTTAGAAAAAAATATAGAAAAAATCCTTAAATATTGACATGTATATAATTACAAAATGTCCTCACTGACACGGGTTTTATAATTATCCACCTAATTTAAACAGTTTTATTCAAAACATATCCCTATAAAAGTTTCAATGTTGTTTTCAATTTGCAAAAGTGCTGCTCATATGGCCATGATTAACACTTTACCACGCGGCAATTGGTTTTACCATACACAAAACAGATTTGTCAGAAACCTTTCCCAACTTCCAAGGTCTCTCAAGATTTACTGATCCAATACTAGGTATATTTGTATTTATTTTAATGCTTTTCTCACGGTGATTCCAAATATGGTAATGAAATTCAATAATTATGCCACTTTTGAAACATTTTGTGAAGTTTTGGAATGTCGTCTTCAGGCGCCTGCCGCGTGGAAAGTGTTAATCTGCAAAAGGATATCAATGATTTAACAAGATCGCCAGCGCCACAATATGTTGTTTTGACAACTTGGCATGCCTAATTACGCCTCCACTAGTGCGAACGCCATTTGCAATATACGTCGGTGGTTTGTAATGAGCCGTCACTAATTAATTTAATTAGGAATACTCAGTTATAAGATCAGCTCCTAGATAATCACTGCGTGATTGACGAATGGCTGTTCAAAAGGTTACTTCCACCACGCGGCTATTGGTTTACCATTATACAAAACGGATTGTGGAATGTTCAGAACATTTCCCAACTTCCGAGGTCTATCTCAAGATTTACTGATCCAATACTAGGTATATTTGTACTTAGCAATGCATTTCTCATGGTTATTCCAAATATGGTAATGAAATTCAATAATTGTGCCACTTTTGAAACATTTTGGGAAGTTTTGGAATGTCGTCTGCAGACGCCTGCCGCGTGGAAAGTGTTACGGATTTTGTTTTTTAATGTTCAAAACAATCCCATGTTGAATTTGTTTTTTAAACATTGTGAATGCTTGAAAAAAACCTGTTGAGATTCTTAGAGATTTTCCCCCGAATTGATTTTAAATACTTAAAATAATTTAACATTTGTTAAAATTATTTCGAATTACTTTTTTTGTAAACATTTTGCAAGTTTGTAAAATCCTTTGTTATAATAACATTTCAAATTCTTTGAAAAAAAGTAAAATTCGTCCCAAAAAGTCAAAATTGTCAGCTCACGTATGTTTTCCCGCCAAATTTAGTTTCCTTGGGAATTAATTGATCATATAATGGAGTCCATACCCGCCTGTCATCAATGTGCAATTTAATAGAGATCGTCCGTGGAACACTCTTTGTTATAGTAGGAGATGGACTTCAATCCCGGCACCGTTTTCAAAACGGATGAAATTAATAACACCGATTGATCAAATTAGATTTAATCATAATCTAAACATTTGGAAATGTTGATATTTATTCTGTGTATTCATCCGGCACATAAGTCTTTAGAGTTTTATAGATAACGATATGTAACACACACACCCCACCCCAATCAAGGGTTGATTAAAGGAAGGGTCCCATTTTGAAGTTTTATAATATATCCATTATTCCATTTTGTTAAAGGAAGGGTCCCGCAAGCACAACATTGAGCATTATTTGTTAGAAAAATATTTATCGAGCCGAAATTACGTAATTATATATATAGAACAAAACACCATACAAGTCACAAAAATGAATAAAAACTGCCATCACTCAACATGCAATTTTTAAAATTCGCGGCGATCGAAAGTCCAGGTGTCGATGACGTCATGGGTATCGGTGTTCAAATTTGCGCATGTGTATTGTATAACTATGACATCATTGACACTGGGTCTTTCGATCGCCGCGAATTTTAAAAAGTGCATGTTGAGAGATTGCGGTTTTTATTTGTTTTTGTCATAAGTGTGGTGTTTTGTTCTACATAATTACAAAAGTTGGGCTCGATAGTTATTTTTCTAACATAGCCTATAATGCACACTTTTATGTTTGCGCACTTTATTAAAAACTACTCCCCACACATCTTCCCTTTAGTCGTAATTTTGTACATGTATAGCATATATATCTTTACCTATAAAACTAAATTCAACAACATACTGTTCTTAACACTTTCCACGCGGCAGGCGTCTGCAGACGACATTACAAAATTTCACCAAATGATTCAAGAATGTTAAAATAGTTAAATGTCTTTACCATATTTGGCATCACCAATCCATGAGAAATACATTAAAATAAATACAAACATTCCTAGTATTGGTTCAGTAATTTTTGAGATAGGCTTTGAAAGTTGGGAATGGTTTCTGAAAAATCTGTTTTGAATATGGTGAAAGTGTTAAATTTCAAACCAAACGTCTGTCAGTCATACGGACGCAATCATTGCAGTTATCCATCAAACTCAAAGCGGTTCAAAATATACTCGGCAAACCCCGGGGGTGGGGGTTTTCACATTGATATGGTATACGTATATGTGCCTGCCTTTTGGGGTACTTTTTCGCAAAAATTGGTGTAACGATGTTGGTTTTCATCACAGACCAAAGCGCCCAATTGGCATACATTGGGTGTATTTTGAGGTATTTTTTGTAAAAAGCACCCAATTTGTGCAAAATTTGGTGCTTTTCTTTCCAAATTGGTATATTGATGGTTGGAAAATTGGCCAAAAAATAGGTATAGAGAAAGTCACATTTTCGAAGTCCGGCAGGCACATCCACGTACGATTTTGGCGAAAGTACCCCCCACCCCCACCCCCGGGTGGCAGACATTTATCCTTCTGTTATTGTTTTCCAAATGAGCTAGTGCAGATTGATAGGTACAGCTTACACGGTATCCGTCAACGTGGTAAAATTAGGCTTCGTCAAATGATTGATTAGATTGCAATCATCGTTGTCAAAACGACGTTGAAGAAAAATATACAGATAATTAAATTCCACATTTTCAATCGGCTTTATTTGTTATGAGAAACGTCGCGTGTATGCACACTGAAAATACGTCGGATACTCGAAATTGAATTATCGTAACAACGATCCTTTGTTATTTTATATATTTAGGGTTAAAACTTTGTGGATACATTTGCCGCTGATGTTGGTTGATTGTTCTAAAAGAATCATTGCATGCAATTATCAGACGAAAATATACCATGGATTTAAGATATATTCCTCTAATCTGGTGTTCAAAATAAGTTTGTCAAATTTTCAACAACTTTTTAGATTCTTTTTGTAAATCTGACATTTCTAAACTTCCTAAATTAATGAATTTATTTTTGAAAAAGATAAATATTTCTGAAAATCTCAAATATCTTGTTTATTATTTTTGTAATCAAATGATTGATTTGGGATCACCGTTGTCAAATTGACGTTGAAGGAAAATAAACAGATAATTAAATTCCACATTTTCAATTAGCTTTATATGATGAGAAACGTACATGTATATTATGCACAATACAGATGGATCCTTCGCTATATTTCAGGTGTTCAAAATAAGTTTTTCAAATTTTCAAACCCCGTCGGTGAAATTGCACATCCTGCATTAATTGTATTTGATACATCTCTTCACGTGGTAGTCGTCCGCATACAGACGATAGTTCAACAATTTTACAAAATGTTTAAAAAATGTCAAGATTATTGAATTTCATTACCATATTTAGCATCACCATGAGATACACATTAAAACAAGTACAAACATGCCTAGTATTGGGTTCAGTAATTATTGAGATAGCATTTGTAAGTTGGGAAAAGTTTCTGAAAAATCTCTTTTGAATATGGTAAAACCAGTTACGTAAACTAATAGTAATAATAGCCGCGTGTAAAGTGTTATAAATGGTCACTTCTAATGAAGTTGGATCATGAAACTCTCTTATGCGCAACTATCAGGCACCATACAGTTGATCGAACTTTTAAAGGGACACTAAGAGATGTGTTGGAGGCTGCGCCCTCAATTATGATAAAAACTGGGATTAGTATATTTTTATAATTGTATTACATGTATGAACTTACACCTATAAGGATTAAGAAAAATCAGCCCTCTTTGTACAAGAAAACGTCGATTCAAAAATGCTCGTACAGCCGGGACGAGCATTTTACGTCCGACAGTATGCGTGATACATAACGCGAACCATATTTGCATAGAGGGCGTTTTTCAATAAATAGCGATGATATTGTTTTAATCAAGTTTTGCTGTGTTTTTGTTAGTAGAAACAACAATAATGGCAATTTTTAATGTTCATCTTGAATTCTGAAGTAAATTTTTAAACATTTTAACATTTTCAACACCACTTAATGTCCCTTTAAGTAGTGAAGTATGTTTGTGGAAAGTCATTTGAATATTTGTGATTTATCTTTCCTATATTCACTAATTTAATCATCATGCTCGTTAAAGACATGACGTTATGATTCAGTTTCCGATACCATTATGCAATATTCGGAGTTCCTTTTTGTTATTACTCTACCACTGCAGCGCATGTCTTAAATGTTGAATTGTAAAGATAGAACGATCCTACACTATTAAACTGTCTCACACCAACGATTGCTCACACTGTGAGGAAATAAGAATGGCAGCGTTTTCTAAATCTAAGCGCAGTATTGTCAACATCGGAAATATTGCAAATGCAGTTTATAGGCATATCTACGACGTTTCAGTTTTTATACGTGCCAATTTATTATATTATATTTTTTCCTGGTCAGATTCTTTTGACGATTAATTGGCGTTGGTTGATTACGAATAGTGCTTTTGAGGTCAATTAATAATATCGGTATGATTCACAATAATCCAATTAACATGATTAAAAGGTTGAGAAAAACTTCACCACAAAATGATGAAATGACAGGCGTGTTTATAATCCATCCTTGGTGCAACTGTCTATGCGTGATATAAAAAGTTTCAAATGTGTTGAAATTAAGACGAGAATGCGTTAGGAGATTGTCTCGGGTAAAGATAGATGGGGAGGGGGGGGGGGGGGGGGGGGGGGGGGGGGGGGAGCTTTAGTCAGATATATTTTTGGAGCAAAATGAAAATCAGACCCAAACATTTACCAATTTTCGGAGGGAAATGGACCCACATATGTTTACCAAAAAAACATTTCCTATATTTTTGACAGATTTTACTAACATTTCGGTGAAAAACAGCAAAATTAGGATTTTTGACCCTTCAATTTACCAAATTAATATGGCTTTGAAAAGGGGTCATCCATTTACCAGAGGGTGAAAATGGGACCCTATTTGGCGGCACATCCCCGTAACCTCTAAGTACCCCCCCCCCCCCCCCCCCCCCCCGGAGATAGAATTCTAAGTGCAGTGAGTGCACGGTCAAAGTAGATTTCTTTTGCATATAGTCCAGCATGTTTAGAACCATTATACAGTACCAACAGGGCGTTTCACCAAAACATACAGTGCAAAACACGTAAAAGTTAAAAGTAATTTACAGCTGCAGGTGTCTGACCTAAGGGCTTAGCAGACTCCACAACGCTCGAACTCTTTGCGCTCTCACACATGCGTAGTAGCTCCACCCCAACAAACTGACGCAGCCTGATTGGTCAACGGTGCTCAACGCTTGCGCTCAGCGTTGGAGCGGTGTGGAGTCTGCTGAGCCCTCCTAAAAGGCATAAATTTAAAAAAGAAGTTAAATCCCAACTAAAATGTGTGTATGTGCTATGCAAAAAATAAAGAGAGGACTGATTTTAAGTCACAGCAGGATGTTCTAATTAGACCCTGTAACAACAGCATGCCTTTTAAACGGAATAGCCTATTATTAAACGTGACCTAGGCTAAAACAGGACTAACATTTGGTTACGAAAAAAGTTAATGATGTTTTTTTTGTGAAAAATCGGTGTAAATATTTTGCTTGACTGACATTATGGAAGCAATATCATTTATGATTTCTATAGGATGGGCCTCACGTTTTAGCATAAGGCCATGCGTTTTAAGTTGGGCCGGTCTCGTGTGACGAACTTAAAATTGGTGAATATCGCGTGTATTTTCATTTGAATGGCGATAACTTTTCTATACTAGGCAATACCCCCACAAAAGTATACATTTTCTTGATTAAAATTGTCTTAGGAGTTCAAAAATGCACTTAAAATTAACATAGGATGAACCCCTAGAAGGTTATGAATTTGAAAAGGTCAACAATTTATGAAAAGAATCTGCTGAGAAAAAAAAATATGAAAAAAATTCTGCATACCCTACAAGGTTAATTATTGCAGATTTGAATTTCTGACAGTTAAAGCTTTCCAAGCATATATAACTTTCTATATCTAGGTAATGTTTACAGTATTTTGCACCGGGCTGGAAAAAATGTCATTTTGCGAAGAAAAAAATCTGACATACGAGGGGCAGTCAATAAATAATGAAAGTGATCATGGTATGGGATGCATGAGTGATTCTATTGAGGGGATAATGTGATCAATACAAAGTATGAACCTTTGTCTTTCAAACAATACACTTTTGGATTTTTAAATGTGAACTATGACGTCATAGCACTGTCTCAAAGTAAGTAGGCCTACACTTGGGACACTGCTAAATCAGTTATTTGGCGGGAAATTTGAATTGTTTTTATGAAACACGTGGTAAGAAGATTGCATAACATGACATCAGAAGCAGGTAAATCCCGATTTTTTTTCTCGCATAAATATGATACTAAAGACAATAACCTTAATCCCTGTGTAATTTGGAATGTGTAGTATAAGAGGAAAAAGTAAGGAGAAGCAATTGAATAAAAGGTATACAAATATCAGTATTTCAAATAGCTAATTTTTATTTTAAAATGCCCAGTCAGTGAATCACTAATATGGCAGAAAATCAAACAATTTAGGAAAAATTCAAGCAATTAACCAGTTTGGAAGATTCCATATGATAGTTAACTAATTATCTGAACTTATTCGCATGAAACCTGCAGAAAAAATGCGCATGCGCAGACGGCAGATAATTTTGAAACGGGCCCAAAATGGCTAAAATCATGAAATTTACCAGATAAAAGCTTACTGTGCCTTCAAATTCTAATCAGAAATAATGAAAAATGTTTAAATCAATGTGTAAACATATTGTGATAGTCAAAATGAAGATATACAGGAATGTATCAATCAAAGATGGCTGCCACAACCTCTCTTATTACTGTTATCTTTAGAGCTACTAGATATGTATTTTGTAAGTAATCGTCATATAATTTCAATGGTTTGAGGAAATTTTATGAACAGCTCCTTTTGAAATCCCCACTATTATTGCTTTACATCCCACAACAATTTATTAAATTATAATCCCTCTATTGTTCTTTATCCTTTGTTGTTTTCTAAGGTATATTATTGTGGATTTTGCTAAATAAAAGCGTATTTGAGATGGTCCCTTCTTGTTCGTATTAAGGCATTCAGATCTAAAAAAGAGTGTCAAACAGAGATAAGTGTGTATTCTAACTATGTGCCAAGTGTTATCTGTTTTTATGCTTGCACTGCCGAGATATACGCAAATGTATCAATCAACCCATATTCAACATATTACATATCCAGCCAAATAATTGGCAGATTTCAGTCAGTGTCTGAAACCTATTGTGTTTATGTTAATGACGATAACCAAAGGTATCTAACAATCCAAAAGTGTATAGTTTGAAAGACAAAGGTTCATACTTTGTATTGATCACATTATCCCCTCAATAGAATCACTCATGCATCCCATACCATGATCACTTTGCCTAACCGTATGTGCTGGTAAAAGACGCTGCGTCGGTACATATCCATCCAGTCATACACATGTAGTTCTTCAATGCATTGCGGGTCTGTAATTATTGATTAATTCTTTATTAATTAAGGTGATTACCCATTATTAAACATCTAAATTATTCAAATCAGTTTATTTACCAGAGTTTATGTACTTAGATGCAACAATTTCATTCCATAAACATGATTTAACTCAATTGCACTGAACTGTACTGTAGATGCCAAATTTGCTGCGCCGGACTCTCCTGCGCCGGACTCTCCTCCACCCCTGATGTTGGTTAATTAGCCATTAATTAACAAAAAATGACAAAATGTTAACACATGCTAATACTTTTATCTTCTTGCCCTGCATAAGAGCTTTATTCTGATACCAAATTTAGCTATGTAGGTGGTATCTTTATACAAGAAATTGAATAGACAATGTCATTTTTGATGTGTCGATGTCACAACTCCACCTTTTTGCAGGCCCAGTTCAAAACGCATGGCCATAACACATGTCATATGTCGGTGATCGTCTCTTCTGAATGCTAAACGCGTGAGAAATAAGGGTTGCATTAACAGGGTGAGACAAAATATGGAGGTGATAAAACTGTTTAAATTACTATAGTAACCGATTTAAAGACAGGATCAGGCCCGTAAGACACTTTTTTCAAAGGGGGGGGGCGTTTTCAAAAATGCAAAAACTTGTGAGTCAAATATGCGCGCGTAGCGCGCGAAAATTTTCGAATTTGCACCTATTTTTTACACGATCGAGTACATTTTGGCTCTAAACAAGCTTGTAGCAAAGAATATTGCATTTTGGGAAGACAAATACGCGCGTAGCGCGCGAAATTTTTTCATCTATGTACAAATTTTCCGGGGAAGATTTTCAAAGGGGGGGCGATCGCAACCGTCGCCCCCCCCCCCATCTGACGGGCCTGAGGATTGATTACATTGGGCTATATTATATTATAGATAATAATGTCCAGAGAATACGTAATATGGTTCAAACCTCATGATTTTATTAAAATAAAATCATGAGGTTTGAACCATATTACGTATTCTCTGGACATTATTATCTATTTTAATCGAACCTGCGCAGGCTCCTTTGTTTATATATTATATTATACATTGTCTCAAATCGTATTTTTTAAATTTGATTGAATCACTAAATTTAAACCAAATAGTTTCTAATTCGGCGTCACGCGCAATCGTCATGATTGGTCAATTGAGGCCCCTCTGGTGTAAAATGGAAGAACCTCGGTAAGGGCCGCGGAAGGATGAAAGGAAATAATTGATTGCCGACACTTTGGAACCCGGTAGTATATTTTAACGGAATAAATCGTATTGAAAACTGGAAACCATCGCAAACCATAGCTCATTCTTACGCTGCCCTTTACTTGTAATCAAAATGGAAAAGGTCCAAATTTGACACCAATCGGACATGTTAACACTTCACGCGGCTATTATAACTTTTACCACATAGACCTATGTATACAAAACATATAATTCAGAAACCTTTCCCAAATTTCAAAGTCTATCTCAAGGATTTTAATACTAGTCATGTTTGTACTTCTTTCAATGCATTTCTCATAGTGATTCTAAATAGGGTATTGAAAGTCAATACAATATGGTTTTTTTAAACATTTTGTGAACTTTTGGAATGTCGTCTGCAGACGCCTGCCGCGTGGAAAGTTCCACGCGGCTATTATAACTTTGACCATAGGCCTATATACAAAACATATATTTCAGAAACCTTTCCCAAATTTCAAAGTCTATCTCAAGGATTACTGAACCAATACTAGTCATGTTTGTACTTATTTTAATGCATTTCTCATGGTGATTCAAAATATGGTAATTCAATTCGATAATGTTGACACTTTTATTGGGAATGAGCTATGACGGTGTTCAGGTCAAGTAAGAATGAGTTGCCCACAAAAATTTTTGATTTCTCATTTTTTACACCATCTTAATTTAAACCCTTTGGAAAAAGAGTAAGTCCAAGGCATTGCATCAAGGATATGACGGAATAAAGAGCATCGTTTAGATAAAACTAGGCACTTTGTTATATTGTTTAGCTGCATGCATGCAATGCCTTGGACGGTTGGACCGAAAGCACACTTTTCCAAAGTGTTTAAATTTAAAGATGGTGGTGTGAAAAATATGAAATTGACTAATTTGTGGGCAAGTTATTTGATTTTCTCATAAACGTTTGAAAACAGTTAGCAATAAAAAGCTCCTGATCAGACCTTGTTTTATTTGTATTAGTTATAGGTCTAATCACTAATACTAGTAATACTAGATCTATATAAATAGCTCTCGCAGCAATCTAAGGCTACATTCTACACTAACACTTTCCACGTGGCAGGCAGCTGCAGACGACATTCTAAAATTTCACAAAATGTTTAAAAATGTCAACATTATTGAATTTTATTACCATTATTTGGAATCACCATGAGAAATGCATTACAATAAGTATAAACATGCCTAGTATTGGGTCAGCAATCCTTGAGATAGACTTTAACAATTGTGAAAGGTTTCTAAAAAAAATATTTTATATATGGTAAAAATAATAGCCGTGTGGAAAGTGCTAAGGTTGAATATACCTATATACATATGCCATGCATTGCATTTATCATTGTGAATAGAGGAGTACCGTATATACTTTAGATTGCTTACTTCAGACATCCGACTATGACATTTTCGCGTATTTCTATTCACCCAATGCAATATTTTTAAACACAATATTCTGATGAAAAGAATTTAAACAGGCCCCCTAACGGAACCATATTAACACTTTTCACGCGGCAGTTGTCTGCAGACGACAGATCAAAAATTTCCCAAAATGTTTCAAAAATGTCAACATTATTGAATTACATCACCATATTTGGAATCTCGGTGAGAAACGCATTACAAAAAGTACAAATGAACCTAGTGTTGGTTCATTATTCCTTGAGATTATATACGTTAGACATTTTGTGAATGGTTTCTGAAAAATCTGTTTTGTTTATGGTAAAACTAATAGGCGTGGAAAGTATTAACACTTTCCACGCGGCTATTATTTTTACCATAGGCTACACAAACAGATTTTTCAAAAACCTTTCACAATTTTCAAAGTCTATCTCAAGGATTACTGACCCAATACTAGGCATGTTTGTACTTATGTCAATGCATTTCTCATGGTGGTTCTAAATATGGTAATGAAATTCAATAATCTTGACATTTTTAAAACATTTTGTGAAATTTTGGAATGTCGTCTGCAGCCTGCTGCCGCGTGGAAAGTATTACGGATGCAGTATATTTACCAGCTAGTTTAATCAAATTACGTATGATACCTCAGGATAAAGCACTATTCATCATACGTGGGTCATCCCATAAATTACTTCCATTTTCATAACTTTGCTCGTAATACGTAATGTCAGCCCGATGGAAATGTTTAAAACAGTATCAATTAGAGACCGTGTTTTAGACTAGCTGCCAAGTGCTTGTAACACGGTTCGGACCCACAACACTCCCCAGTCTATACATCCAGGTGATGAATGACCTTAACACTTTCCACGCGGCAGGCAGCTGCAGACGACATTCCAAAAGTTCACAAAATGTGTAAAAAATGTCAAAATTATTGAATTTAATTACCATATTTGGAATCACCATGAGAAATGCATTTATATAAGTACAAACATGCCCAGTATTGGGTCAGTAATTATTTAGATAGACTTTGAAAATTGGGAAAGGTTTCTGAAAAATCTGTTTTGTGTATGGTAAAAACAATAGCCGCGTGGAAAGTGTTGAAGTTTAGTATAACCGTGACTTGAAATATTAACACTTTCCATGCGGCGGCTATATAGTATTGCCATAACATAAAAGATTTTTCAGAAACCTTTACCAATTTTCAAAGTCTACCTCAAAGATAACTGAACCAAGACTAGGCATGTTTGTACTTCTTTCGATGCATTTCTCATGGTGATTCCAAATAGGGTATTAAAATTCAATATAATATGACACTTTTTTAAACATTTTGTGAAATGTTTGACTGTCGTCTGCAGATGCCTGCCGCGTGGAAAGTGTTAAGATTACTTGATGTGCACTCTAGCTAGCTAAGAGCTACTTTTATTGTTACCTCCAAGATGGCCGCTAATCCCAATCACGGACGTTGAAAAAAGTGCTGTTATGCAAAGTGAAAACCAAAAAGAACTTTGGTGCGAAATATGTGAAAGGTAACCCGCCCCCACCCCCACCCCCACCCCACCCCGCTTGCGCCGCCTATGAAGTTTCTTAGACAATGAAAGACCATAACCAAGATATTATGTACATCAAGGAAGGATGGGCATTGGTTTTTTAACAAGGTTTATTTTAGAGAAGAGTATAGGCCTACTGTAAGCCGCTAGTGTCATATACCATTAACACATTCTACGCGGCTATAGTATCACCATATTCAGAAACTTTTCCTAACTTTCAAAGTCTATCTTAGGGATATGCATTTCTCGTGGTGATTCCAAATAGGGTATTGACCTATAAATACAATATGTCATTTTTTCAAGGAAGGTATGGGCATTTTTTTTTTTTAACATGGCAGAGTACAAGCCGCTATAATCATATGATAATAGAGGTGTCATCCACCAATATACGCAACACTTTCCACGCGACCGGCGTCTGCAGACGACATTCCAAAATTACGCAATTTTTTTCAAAAATGTCAACATTATTGAATTTCATAACCATATTTGGAATCACCGTGAGAAATTCATTGAAATAAGTAAACAAACACGCCTGGCATCGATTCAGTAATCCTTGAGATAGGCCTCGAAATTTGCGAAAGGTTTCTGAAAAATAAAAATCGGTTTTGTATAATATGGTAAACCCAATAGCAGCGTGGAAAGTGTTAAGGACATGAGAAACTGCACGTGGCAATGTGTAAAACCTGGTTAACGTATCTACATCTACGTGCAGGGTGATCAATACAAAAATATGCACTGATTTTAACGTTACTTGACCTTGATACATTGAACCATGAAGTTGTTGGTAATAAAGCATATCTTGTCTAATTTATTCTCGGATATAAATAAAGTAATCGACTGAAAAATAAGCAAAATGTGACAAAACTTGACAGCATTCCATGATATGTTATGTTTATCAGATCATTGTTGTCATTGTTTACAGATTCTATAAAGTTGATACTTCAAACTTCTTTTTTTTCATTTTTTTTCTTCATTCATCTATATTCTATACATAGTTATATAACATAATAACAATATATTAAACATACTGGTATCAATAAGTTACAAACATGAACAAAAACATGGCTCTACCAGCGAATGCATGTACCAACAATTACCATTTAGCATGAAGATAGATGGCTATTGATCATCAACGGCACCTGATCTTCGCAGGTGAGTTGACAAACAAAGCAATATATAATATGGGCAGTCATGTACATGTGTTTTACAAGAAGAATATCAAAACCTATTACTCTGTCCTATGTAGTTTTTCAATCTTATGCCACATATTTTCGCTATGTCTCAAGATAATAATTCTCCATCTTAATTCGTATAGAAACCATTTAAATGCATCAACGTTTTTATTATCAGTGATCTTGATATGTCTGGATCTATACAGAGTGAACGACGCCAGACTATTAAGCATTCTATTTAGCATTACATTCAATACATTTTGATTATCTGGTTTATAACCAAGTACAATGATTTTTAACGATATCTCGGACATGGAATACTGTTTCTTGGTTTAGTGTTTTATATCAAAAGGTAATCATGTTTTTACCAACCCTTCCTTTAATTATTTGAATTTAAGGTAAACTTAGCAATGCGAACTAAACTAACATGTAAGTTAAGTTTGTCATAGTTTTCCCCTTTTTCCATTGCATTGAATTTTAATTTTGATATAAACATTGAGCATTAGGCCTACATCATGATAGGTTGATTTTTCAACCATGTATAGGTTGATGTTTTTATTATATACCGCATACATAGATTCCTGTCATTTGATTGGTTAAAAGTGAGGGGATAATTAAACTATGCCTTCAATTTCAATATGACGTCATGAAAAACAACTTTGCCCGGGCATAGTCTTTTTTGATGACGTCACGTAGGCCTACATGTAAGGAGCGACGTTATCCTCAAAACCGTCCGAAAAAAATCGCATGGTCAAAATCAGAAATGTACCGACGGGGTTATTTCAGGGGGGCCACTGGCCCCCCTGCCCCCACCCTGGGTACGCCACTGGTCTTTATACATATTTTCACTGAGTTAAATAGGCTACAAAACGCCAGTTACCGCGGTTCCAGTAGTAGTGGATCACAATGAAATCTGACTGACCAAGTCATGATGAAACGTTAGTTGGTGAGTCAGTGGCGTAGCTCAAGGGGGGACAGGGGGGGGGGGGGGGGGAAATGCCCCCCTGACGAAAAAAACCCCAATTTGGGCCCCCACCCCCCACCACCCTAAAAAAAAAAAAAGTGAGAAAAAATGGAAATAGGAAAAAATTCCGATGTTATTAGCCAAATAGGATGCAAAATTGTACATGCAGTACATTTACTGCGCGATTTTTTTGAGACTGTGCGATTTTTTTGGACTGTGCGATTTTTTTTGACCCCTCCCCCCCCACTTACGTGAAATTCAGGAGGTAAGTTACTAGTTACTTGGGGCAACCTTTTACGAAAATTTTAGAAATCTTGCCCCCCCCCCCCCCTGAAAAAAATCCTAGCTACGCAACTGTGGTGAGTAATTATTCACTTCAATCACTGGTTTTGATGAAATAATGTTACTCCTTATGAATCATTTTGATATTTTTAAACCATTTTGTGACATTTTGTAAGTGTCATCTGCAGAGGCTGGTAGCATGTAAATGTTACCAGCCCGACTGTAAACTTACTGCCAGCCAAACAAGTAATCTTCATTTACCAACAGCAAAATTCTTACCGGCCAGCCGGGCGTGTATATTTGAAAAGTTACCCGCCCGACGCAAAAGTTACCCGCCACGGGCGTGCGGGGCGGTACTTTATAGTACCCAGCCCCGCTTATATTATAGCCAAGTTATGCCATAGAAAGTATGGAAGTATACGTATGATAGGCTCGTCTGGTTATGCTAGAACGCTCATTTTACATATGAATCGTAGAACTTATTGAATGACCCTCGTTGCTTACACTGCAAAAAGAAGCGTTTATATTTCTGATAACACTTAATAAACACTTCAACACGTTTATTTTTGTGTTTTACGTGTAAAGGTATAGGAGGCATTGCATACGATAAACGTTTGCATAAACACTACAACACGTTTAAAGAGGTTATTGTGTAATATTTATTAACACACCAACATGTTTATATCGGCAATAAGAAACATGTTGGGGTGTTAATAATTATACAACAAATACCTCTATAAACGTGTTGTAGTGTTTATGCAAACGTTTATCGGTTTATCGTATGCAATGCCTCCTATACCTTTATACGTAAAACACAAAAATAAACGTGTTGAAGTGTTTATTAAGTGTTATCAGAAATATAAACGTTTCTTTTTACAGTGTAGCTTTATGAGAAACACCCTATATGAATCACGGAAGTAATATCAAACTAAAGCGCTGCGCTGCGCTATATATATAAATGGTATTGCGTTGAATGACACGCGATCACGATGCTAATACAACACAGGCAGGCAGGAACGGGGAGGGAGGGGGACAAATATTCATCATCTGCATGTGCTTCTTAGTGTCTTATCTTGCGGGTTTTTAATTTGTCAAATCTTAAAGAGAAGTGTCAGTCCTGTGTATTACTAGGCGACGACAATCTGCTCTACGGTCAAACGGACCTCTCAGGTATTATATATTACAACACAAAATGTCCAAATAATTTCACAAAATTTCAAAAGAATGTCACAAAATATCAAAAGAATGTCACAAATTTTCAATATTTCATCAAAAAAAATTCACAAAATTCAAATAAATTCAAAAAAAGAAAAATCGAAAGAAAATCAATTTCAAAAAAGGGTCCCAGGAATGTAGAATACATTGCGTCGTTTAAACCTTATGATACGCTTTATTCATGCAAATAAGAATTCAAACCTAGGACCTTATGATATTTCTTTTCAATAGAAATATTTGCTTTAATGCACACGCAGACGCGCTGTTGTGATAAATATCATCTGGCCTCGCACGCACGCCCCGAGGAAATTGCGTATGAAAGGATCGTCTTTCGTCTGATTGTGCTATAACGCTTATTTCACTTAGTATATAAATCGTATAACAATTGGGAACGTGTTCGTAAATTTTCATAAATATGACAGGGTTTCATTAGAATCTAAACTCGAACCTGAAAGTACTAGAAGCTACATTGAGCAGTTACAGTATTATAGAGCTGGCTCAGCTGCAATACCACTGCGCCAATATTATTGTATTGCGTAACAAGCAAACTGCTGGGCGCAACTACGTAACACAACATATACAAATCTTGCCAAAATAGGGTTGTTACGCTTTATTCCGTGTGGACTTTATTAAAGTCTAGCATCGTTTCCATGAATGTATGTTGCTACGCTTTATTCCGTCGTGGACTTTATTAAAGTCTAGCATCGTTTCCATGAATGTATGTTGTTACGCTTTATTCCGTCGTGGACTTCATTAAAGTCTAGCATCGTTTCCATGAATGTATGTTGTTACGCTTTATTCCGTCGTGGACTTCATTAAAGTCTAGCATCGTTTCCATAAATGTATGTTGCTACGCTTTATTCCGTCGTGGACTTCACTAAAGTCTAGCATCGTTTCCATGAATGTATGTTGCTACGCTTTATTCCGTCGTGGACTTCATTAAAGTCTAGCATCGTTTCCATGAATGTATGTTGCTACGCTTTATTCCGTCGTGGACTTCACTAAAGTCTAGCATCGTTTCCATAAATGTATGTTGCTACGCTTTATTCCGTCGTGGACTTCATTAAAGTCTAGCATCGTTTCCATGAATGTATGTTGCTACGCTTTATTCCGTCGTGGACTTAATTAAAGTCTAGCATCGTTTCCATAAATGTATGTTGCTACGCTTTATTCCGTCGTGGACTTAATTAAAGTCTAGCATCGTTTCCATGAATGTATGTTGCTACGCTTTATTCCGTCGTGGACTTAATTAAAGTCTAGCATCGTTTCCATAAATGTATGTTGCTACGCTTTATTCCGTCGTGGACTTCACTAAAGTCTAGCATCGTTTCCATAAATGTATGTTGCTACGCTTTATTCCGTCGTGGACTTCATTAAAGTCTAGCATCGTTTCCATGAATGTATGTTGCTACGCTTTATTCCGTCGTGGACTTCACTAAAGTCTAGCATCGTTTCCATAAATGTATGTTGCTACGCTTTATTCCGTCGTGGACTTCATTAAAGTCTAGCATCGTTTCCATGAATGTATGTTGCTACGCTTTATTCCGTCGTGGACTTCATTAAAGTCTAGCATCGTTTCCATAAATGTATGTTGCTACGCTTTATTCCGTCGTGGACTTTATTAAAGTCTAGCATCGTTTCCACGAATGTATGTTGCTACGCTTTATTCCGTCGTGGACTTCATTAAAGTCTAGCATCGTTTCCATGAATGTATGTTGCTACGTTTTATTCCGTCGTGGACTTAATTAAAGTCTAGCATCGTTTCCATGAATGTATGTTGCTACGCTTTATTCCGTCGTGGACTTAATTAAAGTCTAGCATCGTTTCCATAAATGTATGTTGCTACGCTTTATTCCGTCGTGGACTTCACTAAAGTCTAGCATCGTTTCCATAAATGTATGTTGCTACGCTTTATTCCGTCGTGGACTTCATTAAAGTCTAGCATCGTTTCCATGAATGTATGTTGCTACGCTTTATTCCGTCGTGGACTTCACTAAAGTCTAGCATCGTTTCCATAAATGTATGTTGCTACGCTTTATTCCGTCGTGGACTTCATTAAAGTCTAGCATCGTTTCCATGAATGTATGTTGCTACGCTTTATTCCGTCGTGGACTTCATTAAAGTCTAGCATCGTTTCCATAAATGTATGTTGCTACGCTTTATTCCGTCGTGGACTTTATTAAAGTCTAGCATCGTTTCCACGAATGTATGTTGCTACGCTTTATTCCGTCGTGGACTTCATTAAAGTCTAGCATCGTTTCCATGAATGTATGTTGCTACGTTTTATTCCGTCGTGGACTTCATTTAAGTCTAGCATCGTTTCCATGAATGTATGTTGGATTCAACAAAGTCTTGCATCGTTTCCATGTATAATGGATTCGCAGTGTAAGTTTATACATAGGTAGGCCTAATTAAAAAAATGGACGAATCCCAGTTTCTTTTTATCACTGAATGAAGTACTTCAGTTTGTTCAAGCGACTTCATTAAACACGTTTTACACGTGACTTCAAGCTGGTTTGGAGTCCAGCCTGCTTGTATGATGATTAAATTCGGGTTACGATGGTAATAATTTGTTCATGGAGAGGGCCATTGTTCGTAGGATGTGTTACTGTTACACGTTGATAATTATTTTATAATGAGTTGAGAGGCTGTTTATAAATCAACTGGACTAGATATATTGTTTGTATATGAAATCTACAGTGTTTTTTTATTTGGTACCATTTATAATTAGTTATTTTCCAGACATGTTTTCAGGATTGTGATTTCTATATTAAAATACACAAACATCGGGTTTTTAAATTTGTCTGTCTACCTTACAATGGCAGCCTGTAGTCCGAAAGAACATGCCACTAAAAGCACTTGAATCGGGTAATGTCCTCTACTGACGAACTTTGCGGATAAAGGATTCATTTCTAAAGTTTGTCAATTGAGGGCGTATAATTCAAGATTGGTTTTATTGATTTTTCTTTCATTAGGCTACAGCAGGACATTGTTGTTCATGAATTTTGATATAGAAATCCCAACATACCCAGGAGAAAAAAGTCTATAAAATAATAAACTTTAAATGGCAACAACAAAGAAGATCATAATAGATTTCATATAGGCCTACATAATACCTTTAACAGGCAGGCAAAATATTTCAAAAATGTCAAAATTATTTAATTTCATTACCATATTTGGAATCACCATGAGAAATGCATTGAAATAAGTACAAACATGCTTACTATCGGTTCAGTAATTCTTGAACTAGCCATCGCTATAACACAGCACTTTGATTGGTCGCCATAAGGCCATGTGTTTTTAACTCGCCTCCCTTACCGTTGCATGTCCAGATTTTTACGTTTTACACCATCTGAGATTCCAATTAGCATATCTCAATAACTACTTATTCTACCCCATAAAAAGTAGGCCTAGGCCTATATATTTTCTGAACGGTAATCTCACAAGGATTCAAAATATGCTATTGGAATTTAGATAGGATATAATGGTAACATGTTGTGATTAAAGTGTTTAAAAGATATCCATATTTTTCATATTTTGATTTAAGCTCGAAAATATTTTTATACCTATCCCAATCATAATTTTACTGTGCATATTAGTTCCTCATGCAATTACCCATCAGAACATAATGGTTGTCAATGGTGACTTGTAGAAATATACTAACATTTAAATTTCATAACTAGCCTATTAGAGTTTACAAGTATATTTTTTGGGTATGCACCCTATCCTGATTTAAACGCCATTTTTGAATTCCCCTATTTGAGAGCTTTCCAAAAATGTATAATTTTGCAATCATCGGTCGAATACTTTTTTGTGTTATAGTCATGTATGTAAAATCGATGAATTAGGGCAAGTTAAGTGTATTGCGAATAGGGGAAAAGTCAAGGACAATGCAATCGATTCATGATTACGATTGTTACATAATAGTTATCACGTTTGTTGAAACGGAATCTTATATGAGAGCAAAATCATATTCGTACCATACAGGAATGAGGAGTTATTGTAAATTGAACGTAGAATTGGGAACATTTTCTATATTCCCCATATAGATTGTACAAAGCGCCACCGCCACCGCCACCACCCCTGACTTTCACAATATAATCAACCATATCTCAGCCAAACAGTTATGGAAATACCTGATTTATTCACACAATGTAGCTAGATAAAAATAGTGCTTGAAACACTTGTTTGCTGTAAGATACAAGATCCTACATGTAGATGGTGCTACGATATAGTTATAGTGGCTGACCCATACACCATCTTAATGACATTTAAGCATAAGATTGCACTATGAATCAGTAAAAATGAACTTATATATATAATTATGAACTTATATGAAGCGTCACAATGTGGCAAGGGTGAGGAGGCTATTTAGTAACCCATACTTCTACCAATCATCTATATCATTGCGTGTACACACAGACCGGGATGATCCCCTACTCTTTACGAAGGAGTCTGTGACCTTTTAACGTGCTCAGGGGTAGTTCTTCCGATACACGGGACCAACATTTACGTGACTTCCGAACCACGGTGCGCCTATGTACATGCCTACTTCAGTCTGCACGGTCTGAAGGAGGCATGGGGATGAGGCTGTATTGGTGTATCGTATTGAACTCACGCTCAAACGATCCACCAACAGTAATGTAGGGTGAATGTCAGTATTAGCAAACATTACACTTGTAAATTATCATTGAACAATGTCCAATAGTTGTTATGGACATATTTAGAAAACACAATATTCATCCAACGAGGATAAGTAATCTAAGAAAAACCCCAATGAATAGTGTTTCTCATTGTGGTGCCTGATTCCAAAATGAATAGACTTTACACATTGGGAAAGGTTTCGGAAAGATCTGTTTTGTATAATGGTAAACTAGTAGCCGTTAGGAAAATATTAATAGCAACAGACAGTGAAGGACTACTATTTATAAAAAAAGACCAAAAATAAATCCGACATACCTGATCATCTGAGAGGTATATCACATCTTGTCGCAGCACAATGTATGTTCTCTTCCATCGAGTAGTCTTCTTACCGCCTTTATATCTCACATTTAAGAAACCGCTCACCTCACCAGGTGCGTCTGGAGAAAGACTATCATTTCCCGCCGCTGCCGCTGGCATTCTTTTTATTTTCCACAAAGTTCAGACAGTGTAGTCTGCTCACAACAAGATTCACCGGGTGATGTAAGCTTAATGGGATATAGTAGACCTATTTCTTACAGCAACACAGCATGGTCAAGAACCATATAAAAATGGCTCATATATAGTTGGGCTATTATCAATTCCGGAAATTCGTTTACTTCTGGCTTACTTCCCCGAGTTTATTTGCCAGTCCCCTAATAGATTGCTGCTTTAGAGAGTCAAAAGTTCACTCCGTATCCTAAGCACATGTCATCGATGATGTTCAGACGAGCTGTCTTCACGTGTCATGAACATTTGCATAACTTGGATATTTGCATAAAATGTGCGGTTCCAATCCACCAAGCGTTAATGCTAACCACAAACCCCAATGTGCATACACATGAACCAGAAGCGTTGTCTAATCATGTGGAAGAGACAACCTAAATGTGTGCTACATACACATGAACCAGCAGCGTTGTCATGTGGAAGAGAATGATGTTTGCATTCAGTCACATCTGATTTGGCTCGTCACTATTGAACCCAAATGTCATAGATCAGTTTTATGGTGAGTCGATCCTAGTCATCATAAGCTCCTATGAAAAAAGAAAGTGAATATATTTTAAAGGAGCATTGAGAGATGTATCGATATACTAAATGAGCAAATAACGTAAAGATAATCATCAACATAGCCTAAATCCAAAATGTCATACAATTCCGACATCGCCTTCATGCCAAAATAAGCAAATAACGCCGGGCACTTCCGGGTTGAGATTTGCCGCGAAAGTCCGTGAGTAAAACGATGCGTAACTTCCGAATTCAGCACCTGAGTTTCGATAGGATCATTACCGAAACTAAGAAAATCATGAAATTTTATATAATATACGGCGAATGTTGGTAAACTGTTTCAGATGGTAGTTAGTATATGCCGAAGTATCACTTTGATGCAAAAAAACCCTGATTTGCAGGATAATTGAGGGTGCACTCGTACTCCCATAGGTATCTCTCAATGCCCCTTTAAGCAGTAAAGTTTTCATATTTAAAATATTTCCATGACGATGGTCCAATATGATTATTGCTAAGTCATCGATATATATTGAAGCTATTCATAGTATAGATTTAAAGGTTTACTAAGAGATGTTGAAGATTTTTTTTTTTACAAAATGTAAAGATAATCATTATAATTGGCCAAGCAAAACTTGATTAAAAAAATGTTTAAATATGTTGAAATATCATCGCTATTTATTGAAACTTTTATTTTTTAAACGCCATGACGATCGATGGTAGGTAAGCAGAGATATGATCAATTGTCTAAAGTAGTCATGAAATCACCTGGGCCACTTTGGTTTAATCAATGTTAAAATCACTGGGATGAATATGAATGGAATCGAACCAGGAACATAGCAGTAGAGCGCTCTTGTTAGACAACAATGGTTCGTTTCAAGTGGTTAAAAGTGTTACAAAGAAGGTTAGGTCTTTACAAATATTATTTATTTATTTTATGAATTTATTTATTCAAATGAAATAAAACTATTTGAAAAAAGAATTATATTGTTCTCTCTAATGTTCCTTGCATGATACCCTAACCATTTAATTTATACAAGCAAGAGTGTATGATATTATTGTGAAAGTGGCCCAACCCGATTTCTAGACGATTTAGTAGATTGGTCATAACTTTTAAACGCAAGTAGTTAAAAAGACCAAATAAAATGATTCTGCTAGCTAAAACGGAACTTAACACAGAGTGTAAGAGATTTTGACATTGCATGATTTTAACATTGAATTAAAAATAAAATTGCGATTGTATAACTTTTTTTGTTACAGTCTGTACATTCTGTTAATCTCTTGTCTGCTAATATCTTTGGTTCCTTTCTATTTTAAACTGCTGTTGTATCATATTGTTGTTCAAACCATTAATACTTCTTCATTTTGATTCAATTTGAAGAGTAAAAATGGATCGTCAAGCATGAGCGACACCAAGCTTTGTTTCTATAATGAGCTAGTTTTGAGGCTAAACTTGAGGGACATTTAAACAGGTAATGACGTGGTCGTGGGTAATTAGCAGTGGGTTAGACTTCTTTTTTTATATTGGGGATGTAATATCCTACAAACTTGCTAAAAATGATATAGTCCCTAGTATTTAACCCCACGAAATCCATTCTCCAATGTGAAAATGAAATATAAGCCACTGGTGATTCACCAAATACCACTTCATTTAGAAGTCCCTAAACACTTGTCAAATAAAACAATGCATGGGGTCACTCAAGTGTGACAAACCTTTTTTACCTGTTAAATTGAATTAAGGAGAAGAATTATTAATAATTTGAACACCCATAACTAATAACAGTTACAACAGAAAGACACACAAGATTATATTGAGTAGACAAGAGATTACGAGAATACACAAGTTTCTTTTAACCAAGCTGTAATAGCACACACATTTTTAGCACTTTGTCAAAAAGGTGAAATCACCATGTTTTACATAATGGGGTGTATCTTGAGTTTGATAAATCCGATATTCATGATCTAAAATTCTAATAAAATAGTACAGTATGACAAAGATGATGTAAAAACAACGGACTTAATCCCATCGATTTTGATGATGACAAAAATTATTGAACTTTGGGCATCGATGGGTACTAATCATTTTGGGACAGCCTGTATTGCAATTGCGCATTGTTGTGACTTTATCATAGTTTGCCTTTGCATACATTCTTTACAAAGAATTGGGCAGTAAACAAAATTATCTTGGTCATATTGCAATAATACAAGTTCAGTATTTACATAAACATTAAAACAAAATGTTCTTTGTTAAAGTCCGAGTTATTGTTAAGTTCTTTTGGAGAATAAACCCCATGCAGGGAATACTGCACATAGCGCACAGTTTCATGCAACGCACGGATGGTTTATTCCTTAAATCGGGACAAGTGGGTTCTGACCACGCTCTATTCAAATCTTTGTATTTCAAAAACTCTACATGGATTGGTCTCCGAATTCACTCAATTAAGGTCAGGTATATTTTGTTTGATATCCCTAAATATGAACTATCCATGTTTCCTACTGATTTCGTTATAAGCTCGCAATCTTTTGAACCCATTTTTTGGGGACACGCTGTACTACGACGAAAACCTATATCAGTAGTATGTCAGAGGATGCACAAACATACTATCGTAATACCCTCTTCTTGGCAATTAGGGGGGGGGGGGGGGGGGGGGGGGCGAGGGGACACCTCCTCCCTCGCGAGTCTATTACCTTCCCAGCACTGAAGAATGCCGGTACCCATTTAAATACACCTGGGTAGAGAAGAGTAATTGCGGTAAAGTGCCTTACTCAAGAGCACAACATGTTGACCACAGCGAGACTCGAACCCACAACCTTTAGATCAAGAGTCTTGTGCTCTACCCACTGCGCCACACATGCCCTGTGTACTCAAAGTAAAATAATTATTTGAAATATTTCTTACCAGAATATGAAGGAAACCAATGCTTGAAAAAAAAAGATGCATTTATTTACTGTCTTCAGCAAAAAGAATCACAACATTTCATGGTACCGTTATCCAGTTATGACTATTTTGGGAAAGTTACTGCATTTTTGAAAACCGAACAAAATATCGAGTAATGTGCTCAAAGACGCATGATATTGAATAAGTGGATACATGTATGAGACACAATAGCTAATAAATAAGACAAAATAAAACTTCGGTCGGGGGGATATTTTGGTCAATTTTCCACGTTGAAAAAAAAATTCTGAACAAAGTGGGGGTGGGGGGGGGGGGGGTAGAGTTAGGGTTAATGGTTAAAAGTTACGAGTAAAAGTTGGTCCACCAAATGGTGATTCAAGTATGTTTTAGTCATAGGAGTATCATTATAAAAATAATGCAAAAAAACATACTCTTATATAATGTCCAGGGGAAAAAATACACTAGAACTATTGGTCTTAATGGATATAAAGGGACACGAAGTAGTGTTGAAGATTTTTTAAAACTCAATTTACTTCAGAATTCAAATTCAAGATGAACATTAAAAATTACCAATACTGTTGTATACTCACAAAAACTCACAAAATACTCACAAAACAAAACAAAACTCACAAAATACTCACAAAAACACAGCAAAACTTGATTAAAACAATACCATCGCTATTTATTGAAACATTTCTTAAAACACCCTCTATGTAAATATGGTTCGCGTTATGTATCTGCAGGCATACTGCTGGGGGACACTTGTCTGACGTCAAATGCTGATCGCGGCTAGATTGGCATTTTTGAATAAACGTTTTGTTGTACAAAGAGGGCTGATTTGTCTTAATCCTTATAGGTGTAAGTTCATACATGTAGTACAATTGTAAAAATATACAAATTCCAGTTTTAATCATATATTTTTGTAATTGAGGGCGCTTCCTCCACCACATCTCTTAATGCTCCTTTAATAAGAACCATGGAACTACGCAACTCAGACTTTGGAATGCGACAATTTTAAGGATGACCTTCCATGTACTGTAAAAGTGGAAATGTTTGCGCTACATTTATTTTCGCGCTTTTCGCGCTCAAATCAGCAAGCGCGAAAATTAAAACGCGCGAATATATTCGTTTTGTATGTAGGTCTATGCATGAAAGCTCAAAATCGCGAAAATAAAAACAAGCAAAATTGTTCAAAATGTGCAATGCGCGAAGATTTACACGCGAACATTTCCACTTTTACAGTAATAGAAAACATCGAGTTGAAAATCGGGCCAGCCAGCAATCAGAACATCTACCTTTAAATGATTACACGACCACTTTAGTGTGACCATATTATCCTTTGGCACTGCCTCGCCCTCAATAAAGGAAAGTATTAAACATCTCGTTATTTGATAATTTGATGATAAGATTACCGTTCCAGCACCATTATGTGCTGCTCAGCAGCCAAGTAACCAAAATATTTGAGACATTTAATCCTTCCGCCCGCCGGATTTACAAGACGGTTAATGATTAAGCGTTTAGTTCAATTTAAAGGTGCACTATACTACTACTGTCTAACTTCATGAAACAAATTTTTATTAACCCCCTGGGGTCTACCTGTCTATCTTACGGTGGTTCTGATTGGTTTATTACAAGATGTACACATATGAATAGCCAATTCAATTGCAGCTTGTAAAATGTTTCACTCCCATCTTTATCAGGGATACAATTATTCTAACAATGTCTCTCATTGGTGCAATCTCAGCACACTCCACAACGCTCCAGCGCAGAGCGCAAGCGTTGACCAATCATTGCTGCGTCATTGTGTTGTGGTGGAGCTACTACGCATGTGTGAGAGCGAAAAGAGTTCGAGCGTTGAGTCTGCTGACTAACAAAAATAATTTTGAGTAAAACATTCCCAAATTGATATTGTTGAACTTTTTTGGGTTAAAAAAGTGATTTTTTGTGTGATTTTCTCACAAAATTAACATTTTTGGTCAAAATTGACGCAAAATTCGGATTCTCTGATCCATTTCCTTTCCAAAAATGTATACTTTTATATGCATTTGATTAATAATGCAATAATTACAGCACTCACAATATTCAAAAAATCAAGTCAAAAACTTCCTTGAGTCCCCCTCCCCCCAAAAAACGTACTTCTTTTGAACCCTTTATGTACAAAACTGCCAACGTATTGTATTCGCAAAGCTACGAATAGATCAGAAATGGTATACAGGGTGTCTCACAAAAATTAGGACTCTGTTTCATGACGGTGTAATTTTTATTATAATCATTGGACCATAACCAATTTAGTCTCAATGTAAAGCCCAATTATTTATTATGATATCCTGGAAATATAAGATCAATCCGATGCAAAATAAGAAAACTAGCGTACTTTGCGTAAACAGTGTCATTTACTGGTTTGTACAATGGGATCTACATGTACAGACCAGTAACTAACATGGTTTACGTTTCAATACGTACTAATTGTCAACATAGTAAATAATATATCAGTCAATAGCAAAGTTTAGTTTGGTAATCCATTTAATTCTGGCACAAATCAATACTTGCTAAAGAAATCCGCAAAACAGATGCATGCATATTCTGTGCAAATTAAAAAAGTTTTGTTAAACAGTTCTCGAACCCACTGTGGATGGTTCATTGAGTTACAAGTCGAGCACTTTTATGTTACTCGACTGTTACTGTGTGAATTCCCATTGTACAAACCAGTAAATGACATGGTTTACACAAAGTACGCTAGTTTTCTTATTTGTCATCGGATTGATCTCATATTTTCAGGATATCATAATAATTAATTGGGCTTTACATTAAGACTAAATTGGTCATGGTCCAATGATTATAACAAGAATTACACCGTCATGAAACAGAGTCCTAATTTTTTTGAGACACCCTGTATAATGCATCCAGTTCCAAGGATGGACAACAATACGGTTTGTTTCATTTCCGTGTTGGCTCGTAAATCGCATCGAAACCAGGTAGGAAGATTAGAATGAAGATTAACACATTCCACGCGCGAGGCAGCGGCAGACGACATTCTAAAATTACACAAAAAGTTTCAAAAATGTCAAAATTGTTGAATTTCATTACCATATCTAGAATCACCATGAGAAATGCTCTAAGTTAAGTACAAACATGCCTAGTATTGGTCCAGTAATCCTTGAGATAGACCCTGAAAGTTGGGAAAGGTTTCTGAAAATTCTGTTTTGTACATGGTAAAACTTGTAGCCGTGTGGAAAGTGTTAACACATTTTTAGTTTCTATGATGTTTCAAGGAATATAATACACACCGTTCATAAACATAAATGTGACACAATCAAGAGGAATGAGTCGGATGTCGGGGAATCCCAAATTGAGATATGGCCAATTCAAAATGGCGGCTTACATAAGTTTTGATGGAAATTCATGTATACAATTTGACATAACTTTGGAACAAAACGTCGTATCGAAATGGGGTTTTCAGTTTCTGAAAGCTCTAGGTGTCTTCTTTAAAACTGTGTTAAAAACTTATTTTCGACCAGGGTCGACATCCGACTCATTCCTCTTGATCGCGTCACAAACCGTATTGTTAGAATGAGGAAGTTGCTACTGTAATCATGGTAATATCAACAAGCCTTTGCATTCGCGGGGAAAACCATTAATACTGAAAAAAGAAAATACGTGGTTGGTTTGGCTTTTTGATGTAAAAGACCGACACTTTTTCTTGTCTTTTTCAACAAAAAAACCCCTGTTTTCTTTCTTTTTTTCGTTCTCGACATGATATTTAAAGGTAGATGTTCCGATTGCTGGCCCGATTATCAACTTGATGTTTTCTATTTTACATGAAAGGTCATCCTTAAAATTGTCCCATTCCATCCAAAGTTTGAGTTGCATAACTCCAACGGTTCTATTTTAGAAGCACAAGGTCACACAATATTTGCCCATTGAGAAGTACACAAACTGGTTGGTTAACCACCTTTGGCAGTAATTCACAACATTTTAGCCTTTAATTTCTAAATGGAACATTTCTGGCCCCTAAGATTTCACAGACATAATGAGAAAAATATGGGGATGCTTCTGATATCAAAATATCTTGATGTGAAGAAAAAAAATCATAGCCCAACAAAAGTGATCGGAACATACACCTTTAAGCTATTACATTATATTACGTTGCAATTTTCAAATACAAGGTTTTTCCGTAAATAGAGAACTTCTAATGCCTTTTTTCAAAATATGAATTAAATGTAATGAATAGGGTCTGTTGAAAGACTTGGAAGATGTACTGCAGCTGAATTGAAGCGAATAATAAAGTACAGAAGTAATAGCGTTAAAACGCTTTCCATGCGGCAGGCAGCTGCAGACGACATTCCAAATGTTGACAAAATGTTTCAAAAATTTCAAAACTATTGAATTTCATTACCATATTTGGAATCACCATGAGAAATGCATTGAAACAAGTACAAACATGCCCAGTGTTGGTTCAGTAATTGTTGAGATAGACCTCAAAAAGTTGGGAAAGGTTTCTGAAAAATCTGTTTTGTATAAGGTAAAACTAATAGCCGCGTGGAAAGTGTTAATTCTAGGAGCATGGTGAAACCAAGACATTTTTGGCCTACCAACTGTAACATAGGCCCCTACCAACTGCAACATATATTATAGGCCTATTCGATCCTTTGTTTCAGTTGCTAGATTCAAAGAATTCAAACACAATCGAGTTAACACTTTACACGCGGCTATTGGTTTTACCATATACAAAACAGATTTATCAGAAACCTTTCCCAATTGTCAAAGTCTATCTCTAAAAATGGCTAAACCAATACTAGGCATGTTTGTACTTATTTCAATGCATTTCTCATGGTGAATCCAAATTCGGTGATGAAATTCAATAATTTTGACATTTTTGAAACATTTTGTGAAATTTTAGAATGACGTCTGAAGCCTCCTGCTCCTGAAGCCTCATTAATGAAACTTACCGCCAGAAATCAGGCAAAAATACATACATTTAAAAAATGTGCATCAGTTAATCTTGTATACATAAACTTTATTAAACATGCATTTGTGTTGAGATTATATATCTTTGCAATAGAGGGCGATACTTCTTTTGTTTAATACTTCGTCTTGCTTTAAGACATGATTATACGTTGTGTAAAGTACATCGCGATTCATCTTTTATAAGCATCAAATCAAATAGCAATAAAAATCAACAATTCCAGCGACACGTAAGGCAAATAGCAGATGTGCCCATAAGATGTTGATTTTTTCAAATGTAAAGGCAGATGAATTACAAGCCATACATATAAGGGCATAATATCATGGAGTACTGTTACGATATTATACTATCTATAAGGCTGTATACTAAAGTATATTATCATGATTATGGGTGACAGTCGCATAAAGGCGCTGACAGACCTTGGCTTCCGGCGACATTTTACCAATATTAGTTTTCTGGAGATGATCCGACTGATCTATTAACACTTTCCACGTGGCTATAGTTTTACCTTTCCCAATTTTCAAAGTCTATCTCATGGAGTACTGAACCAATACTAGGCATGTTTGTACTTATGTCAATGCATTTCTTATGGTGTTTCCAAATATGGTAATGAAATTAAATAATTTTGACATTTTTGAAACATTTTGTGACATTTTGGAATGTCGTCTGCAGTCGTCTGCCGCATGGAAAGTGTTAAGAGGTCACTGATTTACCTGATATAGGCCTAGTCAAGTTCACTGATATAAAAATGTCATTACCCAGTTCGTATTTCACACGGATACTACCCAATTTTTCTTAAGTAGTAATTTATTAATCCAACATGAACGTCCATCATAATTATTGCGTGAAAAAAATCTAAGGCTTATAGTGTTACAAATCACGATTTAAGTTGGGCATCTACTCGTTTTATAAATGGATTAATTAAGCCAATCTGCCAGTCTGACCACTTTTTAACTATAGAGGGTGCTACATTATCAAATATTATTACATTTTAAAATTGATATCCATCTTCAAAGTTAATATAATATATTTTGAAGGGGTTTTATCATAGTAACTTGATTTAATTACTAATACACTTTAGATATTCGTAAAACTGAAATATTGTGTTAAAACAAATCAAATAGAGGGTGTCCCAAATGTGTCGATACCCTTTTAAAGATTTGTACCTCTCTTAACATGTTCCACCTGGCAGGCGGCTGGCTGCAGACGACATTCCAAAATTTCACAAAATGTTTAAAAAATGTCAAAATTATTGAATTTCATTACCATATTTAGAATCACCATGAAAAATGCATTGAAATAAGTACAAACATGCCTAGTACTGGGTCAGTAATCCTTGACTATGAAAATTGTGAAAGGTTTCTGAAAAATCTGTTTTGTATTTAGTAAAACCAATAGCCGCGTGGAAAGTGTTAAAATAATTCGCAGTACCAAACTGAAAAAATGTGGATAGAGAAATTGTGTAAAAGTATTTTTCTACACTGAAAGGTTTGGTCACATACTTCACTTCACAATACACGTACACGCATACATATATTGATATACACCTAGCAACAAAAGTCCCGGACCGGCCAGGTGCTTTGAGGTTGGCTAATTCAAAATAGATAATCGGTACCAACAATCTCAGATAAACATTTTTTCAGTTTATTAGTAAGCCTGTCCACTTCTTTTTTTACGTTGCGTAACTGTAAAATAGATAGAGAAAGTGTGTTTAATTATTTTGCTCCTTCGGTGTTTTGATTTGTTTTTTGGTTTGAATTATCGAAAATACATACACCATTTCCATGGTATTTTGTTTGGTATGCAAGAGAAAATTGTTACAAAACATGCTTCTTTCTCTTGGATCGCCCCCATTCCATTTCATTTTTTTATTTACTGTAAAATTGAGTACTTAATCGTATAATTGACAATTCATAATAGTGTATTATGATGTTGATATGCTTTAAAACTTGAATAAGAGCTGCAGTTTTAAATTTAGTCATAATAGGCCTGGAAAATGGAACATAATAAATACAGTATTTTGCTGTATTCCAAATGACAGCCAAATACTGTCACTTTTTATAACCTTTTTTTACAGTATTTGACTGTAAATTTTACAGTTTGACTGTAAATTTTACAGTTTGACTGTAAATTTTACAGTAATTTCTAACAGCGTTGTCACTTTTTGTTGTTGTTGATGACTGTACATTACACCATAAGCCTCATAGTCACATCAACCATGATATTCTTCCTGGTCATCCATAGCTTTCAGCATACCTACACGTAGTATAGATACTATATAGACATTTATGACAACCTCCACGTGACTTACTTGACTTGACTTAGGGCGGATGATTTTTCCGAACCACAATGCCTCTCCAGATCTTCCTATCCAACATAGCTGTCTTGATTTCTTCCACCTGCAGTCCTGTATCACGTTTGAGTATGTCAATGTAGGTCATGGCTGGTCTACCACGCTTTCTTGCTCCGTGCTTTGGGATCCAATGTATAAGTTTGTGTACAAGCTCCTTGGACCCTCTGAAGCAGTGTCCAGCAAATCTTGCTCTGCGTTCTCTGATCTTGTCCGAGACTTTTGGCATGTCCCCATACAGGTCCTTATTTGTCACATGCTGACTCCAGTTGATGTTGAACACAGATCTTAGCATCCTAGTGTAGCATCCATCCAGTTGTTTACCAAGCTTTGGGGTGACTTTTGGGTGACCTCCACGTATTTAATGGTATAGACATTACCCTAATCAGTGACTGCCCTAATTAAGTTTTAATACATGTAGTAAGAATATACCTAGCTAGCTATATACCAAGTACAATCAAAACTGTGAGGAATTAATTGCACATAATGAGGTCTTGGACGTTCAAACATTTTTTATTTATTACTTCTATATTTGAAGAACGAACTAAATATCGCTTCAAGATGTAATTAAACGTCACAGTTGAATGATTAATTGATTATTAATAATCATAAGCAACTTCCTATTTGTGAACTATACACATGTTCTGTAAATTACATATATGGTTATGTTTGTTTAACATTTTCCACGCAGCAGGCGTGCACACGACATTATATAATTTCACAAAATGTTTAAAAAATGTCAACATTAGTAAATTTCATTAACATTGTTTGGAATCACCATGAGAAATGCATTGAAATAAGAACAAACATGCCTAGTATTGGTTCAGTAATCCTTGAGATTGACTTTGAAAATTGTTAAATGTTTCTTAAAAATCTGTTTTGTATATGGTAGCCGCGTGGAAAGTGTTAATGGTATATGAAACTATTATGAATACTATGAGGATAAATCACTTCTTAAATCAGCCTCTTTTGGACCGATATCAGCTGCACTATAAACAGGCATAACCATGCTCAAACTCGATATTGATTACAGATCGATAACTCAAATCAAATGTAATTTTTCTTGATGAGCACACTCCCCTTATATATCATCTGTTCAAAGAAGATTTTGAATACACCACGTACCACAATGCATTGCGTTTTAGCAAAATGCCCTAATTCTGGTCTCCAATTTGTCTCGGTTAGACATGCACACAATTATGGCTTCATAGCGCGTTCATCGTTGGAGCTCTTTAAGTTACTAGTATTCCTTTTTTAAACTTTAGAGCTCGACAAATGTATCGTGTGAAAAAGCTGTTGTTGGCTGATGTTCGCGCAAATGCATTGTGGGAAGACCTTAAAACCTTCTTTGATCTCTGTTCATATTTTCCAATAATGATAATTATAATACATTCCTCGCGACCTTGGTAGTTGATACAAATCTAATGATAAATCAATATTTGAATCATCTGCTCCCGCTAGTACTGCTAGGCTATGCTCACCTGGTAAAACGCAGTGACAGTAAACAACGCAGACTAACCCATTGAAAATATGTGTATTGGAATTTGAAATTTCTACACAAAATAATAAATATTTACCTTCGTGTAGATTTCTCGCAGTCTTCCTACTGATGTTTGTTTTCTTCTCAAAATCGTGTATCAATTTGCAGACTTGGCATCATCAAACAGCTCAATTAGCTCCGCACATCTAGCCGTCTACTCACGGTAGTAAATCACTTGGACGCTGAATTAACGAACCGAATCTTCTCCGACACTTTAAACGGCCTTGTTTAGATGAACGAGTGAGATATCAACGGTGGAGAGGCTCACGCCGCACTGAATAAGACTCAAAAACAAATTTAGCAGACGAGATATTTCACTATCGCAGCGCGCGAGAATTTTTCACAAAATACGTACTAAAACCATATACACGTGGGTGTCTTACGTATTATTTATATTTTACGCGGAAAATGTTTTATGATAGGAAATCCCGAGTTAGTACAGCCTATCAGTCTTGGTGCCCCACCAAACTATCATCGCTGCAGCTGTTCACACATGTGTAGATTTTATTATTTCCGCGTTTTCAAAAAGAGGCCATGTGATGTGATGAGTAGAAAATAATAATTATGTGTACGTATGTTACATGCAACGATGCTTGCATAGCTTGGCGTGTCTACAACTAGTGATTAGTTTGCGTCATAGAGAATTTCCTCATATGCGCGCGCATAGTGTGTATATTTATTGCTACAGCCTTTCAAGTATGAGACAGTGAGGGAAGTCCTTGCGATGGGTTACAAAGAGATACATTAGCTCATGCTTTTTAAAGAGACACTATCAAATTTTAATACAGTAAAATGTTAACAAGGGAAATACCACGGTAATTATTGGAATCAGAATTTAACTGCATAATTGAAGTCGTTAAAAGACAATCATCGCTCAGATGAGGTATATTAAAAGCTAATTAATTTCAATTAGGGGAATATGGGGCAACTGGACCGTGGGGCAAGTGGTCCGAAATGAAGGATTTTGTAATTGTATGGGCATACTGCTTTCTTTTGAACAATACGACTTTTGTTGATACTTGACATATATCTTTACCTTCTACAATCCAAAATATTTGGAACTTTAGGATATTTACACATGTGATTTTTCTCCATATCTTTGAAGCTAACTCCTTTTTTGAGTGACTGATTGAAAATTCACAGATAGTATGGGCGATATATGAAGATGGGTTTAGATCATGTTTAATGTACTTTATATGATTGACAGATATGCAACAGTAAATATATACATGCAGTACAGTCGTCTTAAGCTACTAGGTGCATATTGCATTTGATGGGTCCTATATTGTAGTGTGCTTAAGGGACTTTCCGAAATATGATTAAAACCATAGGTTGTGGTTGAAATGACCGTAAAATGGCGCATATTGCTAATTTGGGACATTGGTGGTTTGGATTTCCGATCAATATTATCATTTAAAGAATGCTTCAACTTAAACCATTATCACGGGTATTCATTTGGTAGAGTTATTAGTTCATGAATTTGCAAATAACAAAGTACACCATTTCTTATTTATCTAAAGACACTCGTCTACTTGTAGGACCCGAACGCCGTAATATTTGCGAATTCAAAGATACTCACTGGCTACAGAAATCTGTGTAATGGCTAAAAACAAAAATGCAGTTTTCCCTTTTTTTCTGAAATGTATTGGAGTTATTGATTATTATGACAAATGGTGGTATGTTTTAAAACATTTTGGCGTAAAATGTATTACGTCACAGGCGTGTTTTAATAACGTTTCATCTCGACAAAGTGCTACGTCATTTGTTGGGGTAAGTGGTCCGAAGAAGTGTGGGGCAACTGGACCGCCTGCAAAAACTTAATCAAAATTGTAAAATTCATTTTGAAAATTAGTTGTTAGTGTCAATAAAACATGACTCGGTATTGAAATGTGAATAGAATATGAAATAATTCACATTCTTTCAAGTTCTTAGACATTTTGGGGCATTTCGGGTCTAATACCACTATTTCTGATATTGAAGGATTACAATATGACATGAAATTGCTTTAGAATGGTTTAAAACCTCGGTATTATGAATTACATCTTTATTATATTTTGAATGGTGTCTGTAAAGGTATTTGCTATGACGAAATATCATGATTTATGTATTTTATCCACTGCTTTTTGTGTATATCAACCGTTGGGTCATCATTGTCATATTGACTAACTTCCCCTGTAACATGAAAAGCTGGCTAAATATCAATATGGTTTATTATAAGTACTAAATGATGATTATATGAAGTAAATAAAATCATTAAAGAAAGGGGTATATATAGACAAATGTATGGGGCGTCTGAATATCACAACCATGTAACCATTTAACTAGGTTCATACCGTTTTATCTAATAAACGTGCAGTCGAAAATTGCGCTTGCTTTGTACACCATTAGTATTACTGCGTTTTACACGTTAACCACGAAAACTGTATAAAACATGGGTTTCATGAGACCTGTATCATTTTTACACGTTAAATAATATGGAAATGAGTTTGTAAAGAAAATACTGCTTAGTTACCGTGTTGTCAATCAATGATTTCTGTGTATTCTAACCGTTGGAACATATAGGACCAGTTGCCCCAACGATGGGGTAACTGGACCGTGCCAAGTAAAGTTTTTAGTTAGTGGTAATTGGCCTTTTGTTTGGATATTTTTAAACATTGATTATATGTTATATGTAAACAGTTACATGGGTGATATTTTCATAGCAATTCCATAAATATTTACACGAGCTTTAAGCTTTTATATCATGAAATATGCTTAATCGGTCCAGTTGCCCCATCCTCCCCTAATGCCATCACTTAAATTAAAAACTTGAATTTGGATATATGAACATGTATATCGTAAAATGTACTGAAAGTGATCTTGTTGTGAAACTTCGTGAGTGATTCTATTGAGAGATAGTGTACGTGGTCAATAAACTATGAACCTTCGTCTTTCAAACAATACACTTTTGGATTGCTAAGTTTGAAACTATGACGTCATAGCATAAGCACACTAGGCACGGCCAAATCAGTTATTTGGCGGCAAATTTGAATTGTTTGTGTGAAACACGTGCTAAGAATATTGCATAACATGACACCAGAAGAAGGTAAATTCCGATTTTTTTTGGGCATAATTATGATACAGGACAATAACGTTAATCCCCGTGTAATTTGAAATATGTAATACAAGAGGGAAAAGTAAGGAGAAGTAGTTACATAAAAAGTATGAAAATATCGGTATTTCAAATAGCCTATTTTCATTGAAAAATGCCTAGTCAGTGAATCATTATTTTGCGGAAAATCAAAACATTTAGAAAAATCCAAGAAATCAACCAGTTGCGATGATTTAATAGCATTGTTAACTAATTATCGGAACTTATACAGTCATATGAATCCTACACAAAATATGCGCAGACGGCAGCTCATTTTGAACTAGACCAAAAACTGCTACAAATATGACATTTGGTCACATTTATTAAGTTGGGACCCTATTGCGTCACATGCATACATTTGACAAAAAGTACATGTGATAATGCTCTAAGCCTAATAACTCAAAAAGTATACATCCAAAGTGTGCAAAAGTATACATTGTTAGAAAGCTGAGATATCTAGAAATGTGAATATTTAGGGTTTGTTCCAGTATACAGGGTGACTTAGGAAATATATAGGGTGTAACAAAAGAAATATTACTATGAAATATAATTTACTGTATGCCTCCTAATTTAAACATAGTGCATTGAAATAAATATTGAACCCCAGATTTGAAAAGCCAAAGGCAAGGCCCTTCCGGTCATATATTATTTGTAGGGGTTAAGTAACTGTCAAACGAAAATACAGGGTGATCAAAATGTGTCAATTTTCACATAAAAAACTATATATTCTGTGTGGACGGTATGACAAAAATGTATATAAATGTTGTTTGTTCAAAAGAAACACTTAAATGAAGTTTATAAACATACCTTTCTGGTAGAAAGGTACAATTCATTCAAATTTGATTATACAGGGTGTCCAAATATGAAGAAAACAAATTCGGCTGATTACTTACAACCTCATTTCTGTATTATGAATTGATTACAATGTTATGCCTGGCATTAATTGCACTGACATCTTGCTGACATACATAGTTAAGTCTGTTGATCTATAGAAATTAGCATTGGATATTGAACAATTTGAAAATGATGTAGGCTACTAGTAGGGTGACGGAGATGGAGGTTAATCCTAAACACTAAAAAGTGATATTATTGTGCGGATTTGGTGGATAAAATAAGCACTTTCTAGGTAATTAGTATCAATATAATTAACAAAGATTATCTCAAATATTAAGACACATTCAACATTAGGTCCAACTTCATAAAAACACTGCAGAGATATTGCCCCCCCCCCCACCCAGTTACCATTTTAAATTGGTAATAATCTGCCATTAATACAGGGTGACCCAGAAAATGTTGAACCCATAAATCACAAACTTAAAAAAAATAATTAAAAATGAAAATAAATAAATATGGCATTCTGTTTTCAACAGTTATGTAAACAATTTATTCAGCTTTCTGGAGAACGTTAGATCATGTAAATTGGCCTTACCAAACTAAAGATACAATTGATTGTGTGGCAGGGGGTGTTTTCGCCCTTTTGTAAAAGTGAAAAAATTGTAACTTGGTTCAGATATGAAACGTAATTCTGTTCTAAGTACGGTGAGTTAAGTAATCTTTTCTTTTGATCTGTATTTATCAAATTAACATTTTCAAATGAAGTCAAGGGGACTTCAGTTTTTGTTTTTAAAGTCTCTTATATAATAATAATATTGATTTACATAATAAATGAATATTGGTGAGATACTGTGCATAATAATTTATAAAGTTCATTGCACGACTGTTTTCTTTCAAAGTGCATTGAACAGAATTAAGTTACAATTTTTTTCACTTTTACAAAAGGCCGAAAACACCCCCGTCACACAATCAAGTGTATCTTTAGTTTGGTAAGGCTAATTCACATGATCTAAAGTTCTCCAAAAAGCTGAATATATTGTTTACATAACTGTTGAAAACAGAATGCCATATTTATTTATTTTCATTTTTAATTATCTTTTTTAAGTTTGTAAATTTTGGGTTCAACATTTTCTGGGTCACCCTGTACATTTTCAGATGTTATTTGTTGTATGTAATTAATTAGTAATATTAATTAATTGTGAATGTCATTAACACTAATTAAGGTTTGGTAATTACAATAATGATTACACAAAATAGTAATTCAATGAACTAATATACATAAGATTTAATCATTTATTTTGCCCATCACATTGGAAATACATAGCATGCATCCTCACCCGCATGCATCCTCACCGCCTCCACTCTGACTAATTGTAGTTAACGAGTTATAGTAATTAATCTCAACTTGATTTATACATTTTTCTTATAGATACTATTAAAGCAATAAATTATCTTCCAAATGAGACTAAATATACTCAATTGTGATGTATGGTTTGAAAAATATAAGCATTTGAATGGCAAACGAGCGAAAAAATGTTGCCCATCCCATTGGAAATACATAGTGTGCATCCTCACCCGCGTACATCCTCACCCGCTTCCACCCTGACTAATTGTAATTAACGAGTTATAGTAATTAATCTCAACTTGATTTATACATTTTTCTTATAGATACTATTAAAGAAATAAATTATCTTCCAAATGAGACTAAATTATATACTCAATTGTGATGTATGGTTTGAAAAATATAAGCATTTGAATGGCAAATAAGCGAAAAAATGTGACAAGTCCACCCTTTTTAGGGTCCCAACTTAAGAAATGTGACCATTTACCAGATACAAAATTACTGCGCCTTCAAAATATAATCAGAAACATTGAAAAGTGCTTAAATCAACGTGTATAATTATTTTGCTAATCAAAATGAAGATATGCTTGCTTAATTCGAGTTGTGTTCTCGATCTACAATGGCTCTCCACACTTTCCTGTCCTGCATTGCTGTTGTGGCGGGAACCGAGCCGGCGGCGCCGGCGCCGAAAACCGACCACGAAGCGTGCAGAATGCGTTTCGCAGATCTGAGACCACTAATTTTTTTGTTTAGGTATGGGCAGGGTTAAAATTAGAAACCTGTTAATAATTCATAACTTTTGAATATGTGCGTACCACCGCGCTTCCACTCAAATTGATCGTTACATGGAAACGCGAACGCACAACGCAGGTTATTGATATATTGCCAAGACCTTCAAAATTTACTTGTACGCGCATCAATGACCTGGGGGCGGGGCGTTTTGTGTGACGTCGTATGGTAACAAGAGGCAGATGTTTGCGAGTGGGGCCCTGAACATGGATACACGCGACACGACTACTCGCGGCTGTACTTTCAACAATAATTCTTAAACAGCTAAGAAAGTTTAAGCAATCTCATTGGTTCTCAGAGAAATCGGCGACATCTAGATGAGACAACTTAACACGGGGAGGTGGGGCCTACGTTTTAACTGTACTTTCAACAATAAATACTACATGAAAACACAACAAAACACCATTTTTATATCGTTGTAAAATGTCAATGATGAACGGCAAATTTGGTCTGCATGATTTGAATAACTGGCGTGTGTTTGTACCGCCAGCTACTGGTAACTGGACGTCCCTCAGCAGACTCGGTGACATTTTGTAAGCTTCATCATGGACCCCAAATAACACAACACAAGTGACGAGGACGTACCATGTATGTCATGTGTCAAGCGATTGTAAGCTAAACACCGCTCTGCCGTTTGTGTGTCTGTCTCAGTCTCACCGGTATAGCATCCAAAACCCGGGTTTAGCAGGTATAGCATCCAAAACCCGGGTGGTGAGAAACCCGGGTTTTGAGTAGACACTAACTGGGCAAAACCCGGGTTTTGCGCAACAACACCACAAGGCAGTGCCACTCAACTTGCCGATCTGAAGCTGGTGTCCCATTGTTGGTGGCGCTGTTTGTATCGTCTGCCATAGAAATCCTACAGCTTACGGGTACATGTAAAACCCGTAAGGGTTATCTATGTCGTCTGCTTTAGGTATTCGAATTAATTGAAGTTTACAGGGAATTGTTCGGGCAAACACGGCCGTATCAAGCATCAGTGAAATAAATCTGATTACAGGGCTAACAAACTAGTATAAAATTTGACTGGGACGCAAAAAACACATGATAAACAGCCTACAGGGCAGGGATATGTCTCATCAAAGGTGACTTTATAAATGTTTCAATTCAAGAAACGTATTCAAAATCGAAGTCAGGCGTCTTCCATTTTTATTGTAAAACCGAAACTGACAAGATTAAAAAATGTTAGGCTAAATTAACTAGGCCTATGTACGAGCCTACTCCTAGTTAGGCCTATAATAGCCTATGATGGCCATCCCGTCTACGACACATGACAACCCATTTAATTTTTGTCAAAGCTTGACAAACACTAACACTGCAACCAATACTATGGCAAGACAACATACTTTTGTTTGTCAAAAAGACTCACGATCCTAATTAAACATGATTAAGTCAATGTAGGTCTAGGCCATCAATCATTACTCACCGAATAATGTCGTCTCTAAACAAGCAGGTAATACAAAGAATGGAATCGTACAACACGATTTAGCTGCGATTTTGATTACATTCCCCCATCAATTGACCATAAACATAAGAAGGTTGTTGAAGTGATTCGACTTTGATCCATGGATCCATGATTATGATGAGACATTCATTTGTGTTGACTTTTTCAATGATGAAATAAGCTTACAAAAAATAGCTTCAAAAACGTATTCGTACGGTAGATCTGAGACGAAATATTCGTCCAGGATATGAAGTCATATGTCATATAATATTATATCCAATCGGCAAAATTGATGTTTCCTGCTTCTGAATTCTTTACAGGATCGGGAATGAAGAAACTTCTGTTGTTTGTTTATTTATTTTCTGTATTTTTTGCAAATCAAAAACTAGGTTAATTTGTGGCCCCCGAACATGCATAGTTGCAGAACTGTGATTGGTTTATCTCATAATTGTTCTTTATAAAAGCTTCTCCGCTTTTGGTCAATCCGGAGAAAACAATGACGTAGTGTGGGGAACCCCCTAGTTTGCTCTATTATTCAATGGGTGGTGTGTATTTACCTCAGGAGGAAATGACACAAAAATACGAACGCCAAAGTCAAAATATAAACCTTTAGAATAACTTAATATTTACAATTTGGATGCTAATCAACATTAAATGACAGTTATGAATAAGATTGGTGACTTTGTACGTACTATTCTAAGGTTCTTGTTTGAAATCGCTGACTTTGTTTTGGTACCTCGGGATTGCCCCTCGGGGGCGTGCCGCCCCCTCGGGGCAATCCCTTGGTACCAAAACAAAGTCAGCGATTTCAAACAAGAACCTTAGAATAGGCCTAGTCCGTACGCAGTCACCAACCTTAAATTGAAGACCACGTGGGTTCGTTTGCAGGGCAGAACCTGCGTTTCTACTGTGGACAACGAAGAACTGGATACTCAGGTTATAATTCCCTTGGACTATTTATTCTGCAAACACACAACTCCAACAACAGTTCAACTACAGCACTTACAAATTATTCCAAGTGTTTATGATGGTGAATCGTGAAAATGACCGTGACGGATGAAAATTTAACCAGATAAAAGTATTTAATGAAGTTGTGCTACCAAATATATACTGAAACCAATATTAACCAGCCAAGACTATACAAACCAAAGACATTAAAATAATTAAATTGTACCACCATGGAGCGTTCTGAAATATACAAAAGAAAAGAACACTGTGTTAATACCATGTCACACCGACTATCATATGTGTAAATGTTTACGCGCCATAAGCTTACGGTCCAATTCCGCGCTCAGGCTCCATAACACATCTCCGCGCTTAAGCTCAATAACTTCTTTCCGTGGGTAAGACCTCTCTTTCTCTCAACTCCTCTTTCTCTCAACTCCTCTTTCTCTCCGTGCTACCATAAGTCAGTTCCCACCGCGCACAGCAACCGGTACGTTGATAACAGAAACTACGCCATCGCCACGTGCACTTCGCCATCGCCACGTGCACATAGACTATTTCCCTTCATTTACACATATCATAATTTGTCGGTTAATTTGCTCAAACTTCCTCATCACGATCATTAACCATAGGTTTGAAGCGGTACATAATCGTATTACTTCCAACACATAGCAATATATACACACAAGTAAGCCTAGCGTTGGTGATCAAAGAATGAATGGTGACTTTGAACAAGTAAGCCTATTATTTGTAAGCAAGTCTTGAATGATGAGTTCACCCAAGTACATATTAATTCTTACCACATGTTATAACTACTGAAACTACACTACGCGAGTATGGGTCGCTTAGAGTGCGCTTACTACACTACTTATCTAAACTTTATTATAACATTACAGTATGTAACCAATGGTAAAATGTGTTCATAACTTGACAAAATATCGCAGGTCTTATTTCTTAAGCTACAATCAACATGTGCACAAACTTCATTACTCAGTACGACGCCATGGTTTGGAGCGCACATATCAATCCAATAGGAACAATTGACAACCACTTTCAAAGGTTACGATGAATTAATGTTGTACCAAACAGTTTAATTCTCACCTGTACCTCTCTTACTCGCCATTTGCCATTATTTACATATCACCATGATTTTAAATGAAGTGAAATTACTTACAAGTTACTCTACAATATTATGATCTTTCCTATCCAGTTGCTTGTTATTTCCGTCGCACTACTTTCCTATAACACAAAAGACAGTAGGATATTCCCACCAATAGTTAATCTAGTCTATATACACTATAAGGTCATGGCATTCACAATTGTATGTGTGGATGGACAATAACAAGGTTGACCTCACCCCAGTTAATAATACCCATGCATCAGCATGCTCCCCAATGTACTTCACATAGTATAGTGTGACACAGTGTCACCATGTAACAAGATAGTTAATTGTCAAAACATTAAAGTATTTTTCACCAAGCATGAAAAATGTTGAAATCAAAAATGTACTAAGTATTGACACAGCATGAAAAATATCGAAATCAAAAATCCACAAAGTATTTTTGGACTAAGTGATGAATTTCGATCACTTCAAAAAAAGTGTTTTTCCCAAAAACACAAATTTGGATCACAGAAAACTTCTTAGTATTACAGAACAAATTTTGATCCTCCAAAATTTTTCAAGTGTTTTTACCAAAAACACAAATTTTGATCCTCCAAAACTTTCTAAGTGTTTTACTAAAAACACAAATTTTGATTACAGAAAATCTTCTAAGTACGAGGGGCATTCAGTAAATAATGAAAGTGATCATGGTATGGGATGCATGAGTGATTCTATTGAGGGGATAATGTGATCAATACAAAGTATGAACCTTTATCTTTCAAACAGTACAGTTTTGGATTTATAAGTGTGAACTATGACGTCATAGCATTGTCTCAAAGTAAGTACACTTGGGACACTACTTAATCAGTTATTTGGCGGGAAATTTGAATTATTTGTATGAAACATGTGATAAGAAGATTGCATAACATGACACCAGAAGCAGGTAAATCCCATTTTTTTCACGTAAGTATGATAAAAAGACAATAACTTAAATCCCTGTGTAATTTGATGTATATAGTATATGAGTAAAAAGTAAGGAGAGGCAATCAAATAAAAGTATACAAATATCAGTATTTCAAATAGCCAATTTTCATTGAAAAATGCCCAGTCAGCGAATCACTAATATTGCGGAAAATCAAACAATTTATGAAAAATCCAAGCAATTAACCAGTTTGGGAGATTCCATATGATAGTTAACTAATTTTCTGAACTTATTCGCATGAAACCTGCAGAAAATGTGCGCATGCGCAGACGGCAGATCATTTTGAACAGGGCCACAAATGGCTAAAATCAAGAAATTTACCAGATAAAAGCTTACTGTGCCTTCAAATTCTAATCAGAAATAATTAAAAATGCTTAAATCAATGTGTTTAAATATTGTGATAGTCAAAATAAAGATATACATGAATGTATCAATCAAAGATGGCTGCCACAACCTCTCCTATTACTGTTATCTTTAGAGCTACTATATATGTATTGTTAAAGTAATCGTCACATAATTTCAATGGTTTGAGGAAATTTTATGAACAACTCCTTCTGAAATCCCCACTATTATTGCTTTACATCCCACACAAATTTACTAAATTATAATCCCTCCATTGTTCTTTATCCTTTGTTGTTTTCAAAGGTATATTATTGCGGATTTTGCTAAATAAAAGCGCATTTGAGATGGTCCCTTCTTATTTGCGTTAAGGAATTCAGGTCTAAAAAATAATGTCAAGCGGAGATAAGTGTGTGTTCTAACTATGTGCCAAGTGTTATCTGTTTTTATGCTTGCATTGCCGAGATATACGCAAATGTATCGATCAACCCATTTTCAACATATTACATATCCAGCCAAATAATTGACAGATTTCAGTCAGTGTCTGAAACCTATTGTGTTTATGTTAATGACATTACATAACCAAAGGTATCTAACATTCCAAAAGTGTATTGTTTGAAAGACAAAGGTTCATACTTTGTATTGATCACATTATCCCTCAATAGAATCACTCATGCATCCCATACCATGATCACTTTCATTATTTACTGAATGCCCCTCGTATTTTGGAAATTGAAAAATATTCCAAAAATCAACTCAAAGTATTTTTGCATTGAACATGAAAAAATGTGAAATATCAAAAATGCTCTAAGTGTTTGACAAAGCATTGGAATATATGGAAATGGAAAAATATTCCAAAAAATCGACTAAGTATTTTTTCATTGAACATGAAAAAAAAAGTGAAATATCAAAAATGCTCTAAGAATTTGACTGAGCACTAGTTTTGGTCACAAAAAAAATACAACACAAAATCAGCAGATTACATTTTACACAATGCAATAAGTCTCCAAAACGGTCTAACCAATCAAAACAAACATGCCGACTATTCCGCAGCACAATCAGGGTGTCACACTTTGTGTACATGACAACCCTCAATATTATAAGCAATTTTGAATGATTAAAATCATTACCACCGAAAGTATTCAGGAATATTGGAATACCTATTTAACTCTAGCATACAAATATATATACACATCATCATAGTAATCTAACATCTGGGTCACCTGTTCTGTCCAACACACAAGTAATAAAGTACAATAATTTGCCATGCAAGTTCCCTGTATTTACAATACAGTGATCATGAATCATCTCTGATGGTTTGGTTTCTACACTCTTAGAAGGTCAGGATCAAATACATGAGTAGATTTCCGGCTCACTTTGTTTTGATCCTTTAAGGATCATTTTCGGATCGTTTTGATCCGTTTTCGGATCGTTTTGATCCGTTTCCAGATAGATATCAACAAACGGATCAAATTCACCTTGATCAACTTTGATCTGATTTCCGGATCAATTCGATGAAAAAGTTCATTGGTCAATAGGTGACTGACGTCACTCTTTCGCAAACCGATAGACGACAAGCAGACGATCTTTTGAATTCGGTCGCCATTGAAACAAGGGTGAAATACCGCGGTAAGTTATCCAGTCTAATCTGTAAAATGTTACATGATTTTGTCGGTAAAGTAGTTTTATTTTTTATGTTTGAACATGCTCTATTCTTGTGAACAAATTTCTTGTACCTGACCAGTGCCATCAGTATGATTTTCGGTCAAAATGCTCCTCACAAAATGTCACGATCACTGCGATGTACTACGCCTACACGATGTAGTAAGCTTACTGCACTCGATATATAGTCTGCAGTGGGTCTCTTAGAAGGTCAGGATCAAATATGAGACGAAAAGGATCAATTTTGATCCAGAAGCGGTATCACATATGAGCTTACCCTTTCCGGATCAAAGTGATCCGACAAGCAGGATCATTATTTTGATCCGTTTCAGTATCATTTGACAGAAATATTTGATCCCATTTCGGATCAAACTTTTTGATCCTGCTTGTCGGATCACTTTGATCCGGAAAGGGTAAGCTCATATGTGATACCGCTTCTGGATCAAAATTGATCCTTTTCGTCTCATATATGATCCTGACCTTCTAAGAGTGTATATCAACGCGATAAGGAATGACGGGATATTGTCACAAAAAGCCTACCCAAAAATACTGAATTAGATAGCTGTAATAATCAAAAAGATAAAGCACAGGCTCAATTTTGCGGCACTCCCATCCCAGGTTGTTTAAGAAATACATAATAAACAGATTCACTAATCGCTCCTACCACACCATGGTGTCAATTTACATGTTTACACAATCCAACACTGAATCATGATAGCGTGACAATTTTGGTATAGAGTAATCACTTATCCATAAAACAATGACTCAATTTACATTCATAAAATTTTTGTGTGCACCGGTAATTTTTATAATCATACACACTACTATTGACATGCAAGCCTGAATCAAAATAGACTAACAATTAGCTCAGAGTAAAAGAGTAAAACCTCAATCCAAAATTTAGGGCATGAAAATCAGGAAAAGCTGATATCATGTAACAATCCTAAAAATCAGTAACAATATTTTAATATCAGCAAGTGCAACTGAAATTCCCAGAAACACTATCAATGAATGAATGTCATCACAAATGCATTCAATTCTTTCTACAAACAAGTATTCATTGGATACCATAATTTTGGAACACACTGTAATAATCCCAAAATCACAGCATGACATACGTAATTTTATAAAACATGATATTCAAGATACACAGTACCAATTCAAAGTCACCACATAATACAGCGTAATTTTATAAAGCATAATATTTTTGGGATACACTGTAACTCACCCAGAATGCACTTCATAAAATGATTAAACATCCAACGCATGGCGCGCACTTCTAAAACCCCCTTCTCAAACATCAAAAGAAACCGACATGTGTCGTCAGATTTCGCTTGTAATGACACGTCATTAATTGATTGCACGAGCGGTACCGTTTCGCACACAAGTCCCGATAATTTCCTATATTTTCAAAATTCAAAAACTGCCCAAAATCCTTCCAAACATGCAAATCAGGGCTAGTTTTTGGTCACGCATAACGTTATACGACATACTATCACTAACAATCGACTTTTTGAAGTAATTTGACACAATCAAAAAGAGAAATTTGGGGTCTCGAAATGCGGTGTCAAAATGATGAAAATAGAAATAAATGCCCTATTCATACGAGGCTGTTAAAAATTACGGAACTCGTGTATAAAAATCTTGCATCTATCTTGGCCACGAAAACGCGTAGAAATCACTCAATTTACAGAATACATGAATCACAATGGTCCAAGAATGTTCTATATACATCTATAGTACTTACAATGAAAGGATGTCAACCAAAACGTCCAATTTCTACCAAATTTCAATATTTTCCCACACAGCTTTCCGAGTTTCCTTCATAGCATACCACGCGTTCAGCAAAAGATGGCGTTTTTAGTTTTTACACCGTGCTTCGCAAGCCCGAACCAATTAAGCAATTAGCCAATTAGCAACTCTAGTTGCTCCAGATAGGAGAGGCCGATCAGGTAACGTTCAGGCAATCTACGAGGGTCATTCAATAAGTTCTACCTCCTACCTCTTAACTTTGCTATTATATAAGCCAGTCGTATGAAATATTCCGCAATTGTGGCTTTGAATCTCAGCTACAAACTCATAGTAAATTTGTCTGAGGACTGGTTGTACTTCTCTGGAGATGCAGCGAAAACCAAACGTCCATTTAGTGCGACGGAAACGGATAAAAAACAGCCAAATGTCTCATAAGTCCTATTCATTTGGCCAATTCTAAGAGACAAAACGTACCTATCGGTCAATTAAAACCGTTCTAAATTAAAAATGTCTCTTGAACAGAATATAAACAATAACAGTGACTGATTTATTGGGGAAAATGCCCTCTAATTAGCCAGAACCAGACCAGGACAGCTATTAATCTAAACCATACCATATAGAGAACCGCTGCAAAAGTCACATTTGCTTTTCATAAGAACTAAGAGATCTTCATTATACTGGACTAAATGGAGGGATTTCAAGTCTCTCGAAGAGATAATATACTATCACTGAGTACCTGATTGACTATTCTAAAGGTTGTATATAAGGAAAACTCATAAAGTTACTATCATGTTAAGATTTCACATTCGAGGCATCACTGTGGCTTGACTTGTAACAACGAAAATTTGACCGAATAGCAATATTCCTGTATGCTAAAGGCGACAAGGCGTAGCAATACATTCGAGTTGATAGTACACTTTTTGAAAACCTACAAAGTTTAATATTGCCTACAATCTGATTTATACATAATAATACAGTATTATATTCAGAAATCATCCATTGTTTTCTATTTTCAGTATTTAAATCGGGCTGTTATATCTAATCATACAATAGGGAGAGAAAACGAAAAAACATGTATTTATCTTTAGGGTAATTTTCCGTGTCCGATGTCCAAAATGGATGTAGGCCATTTTGCAACACGTCACAGCTCTTCATATGTTATCATTGCTCGAAGGTTATTAGCTATCACCCCTTCAATCAGCCTTCTCAGTGCCAGTATATGTTCTATTCTTCCTACCCTGAAGCCATTTTGGTTAGTTCTTAGATGTTTATCCAGCTCAGGACGAATTCTATTTAGGATCATCCGGTTATAGGTTTTCGCTACGATAGAGCTAAGACTTATGCCACGATAGTTGCCGCCCAGGCTGAGGTCTCCTGACTTTGGAATGGGCACAATGTTGAGGATGGATCATTGGCTCGGCTTCTCTCTATTTGTAATTGCATCATTGCAGAAATCTAGCACAATATCATCAAGAGCACATCTTTTCAATACTTCTGGGGGTATATTGCCCTCTCCACAGGTCTTCCCTCTACCAGGGACTTCTTAGCCTTGTCATATTCATCTCAGGCCCTGTTCTGATATCTAGATCTACAAAGATTGATGTTATTTCTTCATCCTCTTCACATATATCAGGTAGCTTTCCAGAAGGTTCTGAAAGTGGTTGTACCAATTGGTAAATGAAGATATACATGAATGTATGTATCAATCAAGGATGGCTGCCACAACCTCTCTTATTACTGCTAGATTAGGTATATCCCTGATTATACATAATTAAATACTTACCTATTCATACAGAGCTCAGACAGGGGCCTACCGTACATACAGGGTGTCCCTAAAAATATTGTGCACGTGTTTGCGCAACTTTTTGACCATGAAGTCCTAGAGTTTGGTGTAATATGTTTATACACACGAAAAGGGAAAACACTCAGCTTTCAGATGCCGTTTATTTTATCTGTTTTGGATTTGTCAATCTTGAGATATGCCCAGTTTATCAAAGCTACCCAAAATCGACGTTGTGCCACTTTACAGAAAGAATGATTATGAACGTCAAAACGATACTAACATTGGTCTGTCCATGGGCATCAATGGTCTTGAAACATTGAGGTGGGCATTTGACCAGAATTGTTTACAAGCGGCCGAGGAACAAAAATGATGTCCTTGGAATATGTGGTAAGGGATTTCTATGAGCAGTTATTCTGGGATCCCTCTGAAGTGCATGCCGCACGTTATCAATGTGTTACTGTGTCCTGCCACTTCTTTTCATATCTTAGTCTTCCAGAATGTTCTTTATTCATATTATTAGTGCTTGTACCATACCATCTACCAAGCATTTACAATACTCCTTGTTATATAGGTGTATTCCTAGATAGTATGTGAGTGTTTGAGAAATGAATGGCAAACTCTCTGGTGACTCTTCTGCTGGACTTCTCGTTTCGTGATATTTCAAGACAATGAACACCCTCTTCTACCATGTCTATGAAATTGAGGCCGCACCCAGCCATACGGACGTCTGTCTTGTTTTGAAAATGTAGGCCCAATAAACATTTTGTGAAACCTCGTCAAAAGGACTGGTTCAAATCCCCGGTTTCGAATCATGTTCTGCTTGGATACACAGGCACTCATTCTATTATTTAAACCTATTCAATCTCAATACAAAAATGTTATTTTGCATAACACTGGTAAAGGTAAAGGGCAATCGTTCAAGTGGAAGTTGTATCTTAGGAGTAAACCTTTGAAACTGTAAAGTGGCACAACATCGATTCTGGGTAGCTCTAGTTAATTGTCCATATCTCAGAATTGAAAAATCCAAATCAAATGAAATAAACAGCATCTGAAAGCTGAGTGTTTTTCCTTTTGATGTTTATAAACATATTACACCAAACTTTAAGACTTCATGGTCAACAAGTTGCGCAAACATGTGCACAATTTTTTTAGGGACACCCTGTAGCAAGAATGCACCCAGGCGTGACTATCTTCGCTTTAAAACCAGTCACAGAACCAATCATTGACAATTAGAATTTCAGGTTGGATATTTACACTTACAGCGGTACATTTTACAGAGATGACTTGGTGTGAGCATGCGAGGTTGTAAGTGCTGAGAATAGGGTGAGTTTGAACACAATGGCTGCATAACGTGCCTTTGGACCGGGGGGGGGGGGGGGGGGGGGGCAGTCACAAAACGTAATTATACATCTGCGGTGAAAAAATTAGAACTTGATACTGTCTAACCCGTTCATAACATTGTTGGAAATAGCAGATAATAGGCCTACACTGTAAATAATTACACTTACAGGCAACGAGGGTGACCAGGATCTATGAGACGATGCCATGAGAAGATACATAATACTGTTCATAGTGGAGGAAACAGGTCAAATTAAGGAAACAGAAACAATTAGCTTCAAGACATTGTGTTCTCGTTTTATTTCATCTTATAAGTTATATCTTCTTTCATATTACCAATAATCAATTAATACTTTTTAAAGTTTACCGCTTACCACATGAGAAATTGTACCACATAAGACTATTATGTTATAGCTGATGCCATCATTACTGCCTACACTTTAGTGTTTAGTTGCACATGTCCTGTCCTGTCTCTTGTTTATAGTCGTCTTCTTTGTCGTACTTTTAAGAAACTATTATATTTATTTATCATAAATGATCAGGGTGGCCAATTTTCGAGCTGTGCTCCTTTTGGTTTTCCCCACCATTGTTTTTCTAATAATTTACTTGATGATGTATTATATTCTATGGTGAAAATAAACTGAAACTGAAACTGAAACTGATAAGGGTCGGCAACTTGCTCTAAAAATCTGCTAGATGTTAATTTGGACTCTGGATATAAACGTTAATTACAAAAATATTATGAACTAATTGCGGGACTAATTGTAATATGTAGCCCTATAACTAGCAGCCGCGCAGCACTAGTGTGGGAGCACAACACTACATCACCGTCCTCGTTTCGTGTAATGGTGATAGTAAGTTCTGGCAAACATTTTTGGGTCCTTTGGGAATCAGTTTGGCGTGAGGGTAGCATTTTATAATTTAAATGAAAGATAGTCTGATCAGGATATCGCAACTTGTTGATTTTCGATTTTACCGAAAATTTATCACGTGGCCTGAACACACGATTTTATGAAATTTAATATTTGTTTATTAGAATGAAGCATTCGAGACATTCCACAACAAATCGAGACTCTTTTACTTTTAGCCCTATTGCACGTGTAATCCAATGGGACACTTATTTAGTGCTGCTATGCCCCATATAATCTATCAAACTATTATTTCAGGCAAATTTCGGGAAGCTTTACACATTATTTATATGTATACGCTGATTGATATTCTCTTAATTTCTCAATATTTGAATTCTTTTGGTTTTAGTGGCTCTGGGTGTATGTGGAGGAATAGCCATTCTCGTTCAATGCTTTCTCAATGTGTTTTATGCTTGTTAATTGGGATGTTATTGTCGCACAGTGTTAATTCTTTGTACATACACCTATTTGAAATGAATTTGAAATGTTGTAAATTGATTGCCATTTGTGCAGAATCAGATCATAAACAGCGCCATCTATAACACATTATTCCCTGTAATCTTACAATCCCAACTACTTCCTACCAACTACTATACCGGTTTACTACATGATATGTAGCACTGCTTGCGTTGATTGTAAACAGTTTCAGAACGTCTCGGGACCAAATAATTTAGATGCTAAAATGGCTCGACTTCAACCAGGCAGGTTATGCAGATACACATTGGTATACACCTAGCACATAAAGTCCCTGACTGGTGATACAGCATCACAAGTCACTGATGAAACATCTTTCAAGCCTCCGAAATGTATTTTTCGGTGATTTGTATTTGATAACATGATATGTTATAGCCTTTTTTAAAACGGTTTCTTTTTTCCAATTGTAGAAAGTTACTCTTTGTATACAAGTCCTTCTATCTACACAATACTTTCACAAAGATTTGCGCGGACTGCACGAAAAATTTGGTCAACTTGCTATACAAAATGTAAAAAATGAGTTCAAAATCACGCGTAGCAAAGTAAAAATTATGGACACTGGTTAGTCACATTTTGTATAACAAATCCTGCTGTCTGCACGTTGTTTTCACAAAAACACGCACGGGGCGCTCAGAAATGTGGTCAACTGCGTTCAAAATCACGTGTAGCGCGCGGAAATGTGTATTTAACCCTGTTGACGATCACCCTTATCAACAGTTCTCAAGTACAAATTGTGGACACTGTTTAGTCACATTTTGTATAACAAATTCTGTGCAGAAATCTGTATAATTTGTTATAGAAATGTTAATACTGCAGTATTTTGTTGCGCGTAGCGCAGACAATTTTGGTATTTTTCCCGTTAACGACTACCTATTTGGCCGAACTTTTTTAACCCCTCCCCTCATGAGTAGGTAAAACCTTTTAGTCCCCCCCTTTTTGAGACTTCAAACTTTTTAGACCCCCCCACCAAATTATTTCTGAACACTCCCTTAGGAACTGATTTTTTCAAAAAAGTAGGTCTTGAGAACTGGGTTAAAGTTCAATTTTGATAAACAAGAACGCACATTTTGGGTGTTAGAACGCAAAATTTTCGAAGAATTGGGGCTTTGGAACGCAAAATTTCGCGATTTTTTGAATTTTCAATAAAATTAGGGGTCATAAGAGCCAGCAGCAGAGGGTGAAAAAGGGAGTCTTCAGCGCGGCACATACCTATACCCTTTTCCAATGTCAGTGCCCCCCACGGGGTTTTGGTGTTTCCACAGTAACGAGACCCCCTAGTGTTTGTTTTTGTTTGTGGCTCTAAATCTTGTTTCAAATTTATTTTATAGCTCATATTAGGTCAACACTAGTAATTTAAAAGTAGTTGAGAGATAGCGAGCAAAATTTCATAATCTTACCTACCTATATACATAAATGTCTATTCTTTTACACACAACAAACCTATGGTTACCGTTGTAACAATTTTTTGACACACAATGTGCTATACCATACCCGGGACCATACCATGTTCATGATATTGTGTAAATAGAGGGCTTCACATGAGCCAGTGTAATAAGCAGGGATTCTATAATAATGGGAGAGGTCACTCCTCAGACAAAATTTCGCCTACTAAAACCAAATTTACGGGTGAAGGTTTTGTAGGGGGTGCACTATCATTGTCGTAGCAAACCAGACGACCTAAGACCCCGCCTAAGACGTGGTTGATTTTATCGGCTCAAAACATGATTTGTGGCACAAAAATAGTACATCAATGGTAACAAAAAGCTGATTGTGATTTAGAGTAGAACTGATTTGCTTTTATGATGGCAGAATTTAGTTCTTATATGACACGAAACATTCAGAATTGGTTATTTGAAATTAATTTACGTAGAACAAAATACAAATTTTAAATTGTGGATGGTTTCGTCTGGCAGTGACAGAGGAGGGGCGTGGCGTTATTTGCATTTTATGAATATTGTAATCAGATCAGTTGGGAATGACGCCGGATCGCGACGATCACATCGTGTGAGGTCATAAATAGTCATGACTGAATATTTATTCACAACGAATGATTGACAGTACATGTATACGCTGTAACTTTCGGGTGAAGGATTGATAGAGTGCGCTATACTGAACCAAATCTCAACAATGGGCAGATAAGAGAGTCGAAAGTAGTCGCAGAAACCAAGCTTACAGAAACCACCCAAACTGGATTAAGTGTGTAGCTATTATGATGAGATATCTGAGCATGTCTGAATGAATGAGCCTATCAAAACATTGGCCACCTCTTTTGAAAAGATTGTATTATTGAAAGAGAGGATTTGCATATTATTTCTATCTATGTGCTACAGTGCAACAGAGCATAAATTACCAAAAAAGTGCATGTTATTGAAATTAATAGCACATACACTATAATCACAGAGAAAGATGTTTATGGTTAGCCACACAAATCTGTCAAGCTATTCGTTAACATGTTTGCTGTGTAATTAATTTATGCGCGTAATTAATCAATTAATTAGGCGTTTAATGGAATAATTTTGAACCACTTTCTGTATGCCCAATTAAGTTATGTAAAGTTTCAAATGAATCCTTAAATTATGCTTAATAAAATGGTCAAGCCACATTTCTCGTGTTTGTTTTTCTGTAAAACTTTAGATACATTAATTTTGCAACTTTTCTTACAATAACAATGTATTTCATACAACTGTACAGCTGTGCACAGACTTGGCAAAAGTCTATTAATATTTGTCCAGCCATGCACGCAAACAATAGAAGCAATCTTCAAGGACATGCTCACGCTAAGGGATAAAGGGATCAATGTTTTGAAATCCGCGCTACACAGAAACTTAAAGGGACATTAAGTGGTGTTGAAAATTTTAAATGTTTAAAAATTTACTTCAAAATTCAAGATGAACATTAAAAATTGCCATAATTGTTGTTTCTACTAACAAAAACACAGCAAAACTTAATTAAAACAATATCATCGCTATTTACTGCAGGGGGATACTGTCGGACGTAAAATGCTCGTCGCGGCTGTACGAGCATTTTTGAATCGACGTTTTCTTGTACAAAGAGGGCTGATTTTTCTTAATCCTTATAGGTGTAAGTTCATACATGTAATACAATTATATATAAAAACTTACTAATCCCACTTTTTATCATAATTGAGGGCGCAGCCTCCGACACATCTCTTAGTGCCCCTTTAAAACGCCATTCAGCAGTGTGCATGCAGTCAATGGTTTTAAGCATAATGGTGTATGTTACTTTAGGTGAACGTGTGCTGACATGCAAGCACCATAAAGGCCTATAGTAAATAGTCAAGGCCGTAAAAGCAGGTAGCCAGTAGCTAGTTGGATTAGCGTGTATGGATATAAATCAAGTATTGACCAATCCGAAATCAGGTTTCATAAGAAATGTAACAATGCTGATAGAGCGTGTTTCTGCTTGGGCACTTCAAAAAGTAAACGCTAATATATAAACGCTAAGTTTCAATCGGTCAGTTTTTAATCTCCCCTGTTTCTACTCGCGAACAGTTACCGCTAAGTTTATCGATCCCCCCCGGGGGGGGGGGGGGGGGGCAGTCAAACATAATGGTGTACACATGCGTGACCAAATTTTTTCCAGACACCCCCTAAACAAGTTTTACCCTGCAAGCAAAATTACCCCCTAAACAAGTTTTTAGCGCGCTTTCCTTGCAAATTTTGACCCCTAAACAAGTTCTTGCCAGAATATGACCCTAAACAAGTTTTGTCTATTTGCCTGCAATAGATATGCCCGTAGATATGAATAGACAAAAATGTATTCATGGGTATTGTTCTTTCTTGTATGTTCTCAAATTGGAAATGAGACGCTCAAAAGAAATCGCAAAAACGGGGATAACATTCTTCTGGGAACGGGGAACAAAACAATAACCCTAAACACGTTCTTCGACCGGTATTTTAAGCCACCCTTTTTCTTGAAATTCAGCGTTTTTGATACCCTTAACGCGTCACGCGCGTTACGCGTCCAACACTGAAAAAACACCCCTTTTTACGCGTTTTTTTGGTCACGCATGTGTACACTATTATGTTTGACTGGTCCCCCCGGGATCGATCCTAGTCGATGGGCCACGACATTTGACCTTTTGTAATACCAAACAATGCCACCGCACCTGAAAAAAATGCTTCACAATAATGTGTATAAGGGCAGTTCCAAGTGTTACGGAATGACGTTCACAAAGCATTTTGATGTTTGAAATCATAATATCTTGACAAGTTTAATACTTCTCACCAAACTAATAACATATTTTAATAGCAACTACTAAACACTCTCAGATATGGTAAACAATTTGACCATCAGATTTTTAATTAATGAAATATTGATTTTTATAATTGCCGTTACGGAATGACACAAAATGGACATGATTTTTCGAGTCATTTAGACATTGATACAACTTAGTGAAATTTAGAAAGGTTTTATTGACTTTTGGGTCATTCTGTATACCTTTACTTATAATATGACAACTTCCTGGTTAAAATTGGTTAAATATTTTTTTTAAATATGACGTTAAGACCGACGAATGAGAGCGTTACGGAATGACCGTTACGGAATGACGTTTTGTCCACAATGTAAAATTCATAATAAAATACATAATAAAAAACAAAATCATGTTAAACATGTAAATTCATGAAAATGTAAGCCCTAAGTTAGCAACTTAAAGCAACACAATTTATATAAAAGCATAAGAAGGGGTCAGAGAAGGGTGCTACAAATGGGCACTTTTCTGAAAAAAATCACAACATTTTACCAAAAATCAGGTTTTTTCAACAACAAAATCGTAGTTAATGTATATCAATTAAAAAGAAAAACAGCTCATTTGAAAGAGCTGGTAAATATCTTTCATTTGATACTAATTATATGATGGTAGTACTTTAAATTGTAAATTTACAGCCTTTTTTCAATTATTTTGTAATGTCCTGTTTTGCTTGGAACTGCCCTTAAGGGGGGACTTAAGGAAGTTTTTTGTTGAATTTGGTTAGTGCTGTAATTATTGAACCATGGCTCAAATGTATATAAAAGTATACCTTTTTGGAAAGGAAATGGATCAGAGAATCCAAATTTGGCATCAATTTTGACCAAAAATGTTGATTTTTTGAGAAAATCACAAAAAACCACTTTTTTGACCCAATCTTTTTGAACAAAGCTAACAAACATAATTTTGAGTTAAAAATGCCCAAATCACTTGATGATATGATGTTAAGACACCTAATCCAATATTTTTTGAAATTTTGACCAAAAAGTGTAAAAAAAAAAAAAATCCATTTTTTTCACGTTTTTTGGCACTTTTTGGTCAAAATTTTCAAAAATATTAGATTAGGTTTAAAAAAAAAAAAATGGTCCCTTCATTAGTATCTTAACATCATTATAAAGTGATATTGAAATTTTTTACTCAAAATTATTTTTGTTAGCTTTGTTCAAAAAAAATTGGGTCAAAAAAGTGAATTTTGTGATTTTCTCAAAAAATCTACTTTTTTGATCAAAATTGACCCAAAATTTGGATTCTCTGATCCATTTCCTTTCCAAAAATGTGTACTTTTATATGCATTTGATTAATAGTTCAATAATTACAGCACTCACAAAATTCAAAAAATCAAGTCAAAAACTTCCTTAAGTCCCCCCTTAACCCATGCGTGACACGGTTCACGGCGCAAACCGTTAAGAATCGCCTTTCTGTTTCTATTGGGTGTATTGCCGATTATTGCCGGTTCCAAACCTGGTTTGTGAAGGTTTTTGGGATTACCAAACGGGTATCTGTATTTTATAAAATGGGTCCAAACGGGTCGAAATATCATCATCATCATCATCTACCTATACTGTGCATAAACCTCAATATTGAGTATACTCGCACAATGTATCCCTGGAACCTAGGAATACAAACATGGATCCAAATGGGTCCAAACGAGTCCAACAACAGTGAAGTGTGTTGAAATAATGACTAATGTAACCTCTGTGCATAAAATTGTGTCGTATTTTGACAGATAAATTAAGTTAATTCTTTGCTCTATACTTTACGCGGACAAAATTATTGAAACAGCCCGTCCCCCATCCCGGTGCATGGGTAAATAGTGTTGGGCGGTTCGCAAATTTTCTGAGTTTCCCTATTGGCCGGCCATTCATTCCGCCATTCATTCCACCATTCATTCATCTCCCATTCATTCATCTCCCCTTCATTCATTCCCCATTCATTAATTATTTATTAATTATGATTTATTAATTAAGTTTGATTGATTGATTGATTGATTGATTGATTGATTGATTGATTGATTGATTGATTGATTGATTGATTGATTGATTGATTGATTGATTGATTGATTGATTGATTGATTGATTGATTGATTGATTGATTGATTGATTGATTGATTGATTGATTGATTGATTGATTGATTGATTGATTGATTGATTGATTGATTGATTGATTGATTGATTGATTTAATCTCCATAGGCCTAGATTATTTAATCTTATAATTTTTCTATCCACGACGGCGAACCTGTTTAAAATATTTATAATTTGTTTAATACCCGTCGTATTAAAAGAATTATTTTGCTTGTCAACATAATTCCAATTTGCTCGTGCAACAGGGTTGCCAGCGCGTTCACTTTTCACGGCTTTTCAGACGGCCTTTGTTAAAATCCCTCTTGAACCAATCCATAGTTTGGATTTGCCAGCCCGCGAATTTCGCTTTGTTGTTTATAGTCGCGCATATCTGGTTTTGCACTGCCTCCTACCTTGTCTGTTCCTCTTTCGCTGGTCATATCGTTTTTCTGCTTCATACTAGAAGGTTAAACAAAATTCCCCACCCTCCCACCCTTGTTACTATTGGTCGGTGATGCGTGGTCCCTTGGTTACACTGTGTGTTATAATACATGTACTTGTCGGTTAGGCAGTTTGGTACACACCTTTTGTTCACCACAGTCACATCATCATTCTTTTTGTTCATTTCTATTTACTTTTCAGAGAACAATATACATTTTTGTTAATAAACAATGTTTGCCTCGTAGGTCAAGTTAGGTTCCTTTTTGATTTTTCTAAATCTACGGATGAATTTTGGTTTGCTATCTGGCGACCTGGGAAAACTTGTATAGTAGGCTTATGAATTCTCGGCTTTGTTAATAAAACAATGTTTGCCTCGTAGGTCAAGTTAGGTTCCTTTTTGATTTTTCTAAATCTACGGATGAATTTTGGTTCGCTATCTGGCGACCTGGGAAAACTTGTATATTAGGCTTATGAATTCTCACTATGAACATGATGAATACCATTGCGGTATGATACTTTGATTACACTTTCAAACAATTGAAGTACAGTTAAAATGTGCAGATATGTGTCACCATGAACTTGAAATTTATAGACACATTATCTGCGGACAACAATTGAAGTACATTTAAAATGTGCTAATATATGTGTCATTACAAACATTAAAATTATAGACACATTTGAATATATGACCTTTCAAGGTCATGTTGTTAATGAAACAATGTTTGCCTCGTAGGTCAAGTTAGGTTCCTTTTTGATTTTTCTAAATCTACGGATGAATTTTGGTTCACTATCTAGTGACCTGGGAAAACTTGTATAGGCTTATGAATTAAATATGAATACTTCTGGTATATGTGGCGGATTCACGCTCAACATCATTTTTTGTGTCTGTGTTTTAATTACTGCAATCCTGGTGTCTCGCAGCAAATGCCTATTATTTCTACTTATAATTTTTGTACCTGTTAACACATTCAAGATAATAGATACTAAAAATGTTAGTATACTAACAACGATGTTAGGATTGTAATTTGCTGTACTTTATTATTATATTATTTATTTATAATATATTTATTTATTTATTTATTAATATTAGTTAATAATTCGCTTATTTATTTACTCTATATTTGTTTTTCAGTACCTATTGATTTGTTTATTTATCTATTTGTGTATTTATTGATTAACTTATGTATGTATGTAGATATTCCTTCATTTAGTTCTCAATTTATTCGTTAACGTTGTAATTTATTAATTAATCTAATCATTTATTTATTATTTTATTTGTTTATTTATTCATTGTTTATTTATCTATTCATCTCTTTATTCGATTATCAATTTATTCATTTGCATACTTATTTGCTTGTTTCTTTGTTTAAATTATTGATTCGTTTATTTATGTACTTATTTTTATTTCTTTATCTTTTTATTCGTTCATTCTATATATTTATTTATTCGTTCGTTTAATACATTATTCATTAAGATGTTTATTCGTTTATTTTCTATTCATTTGTTTATTTATTTTGTTATCTATTCACTTATTTCCTGGATTTATTTATATATTGATTCGTTTATTTATTTGGTCATTTATTTATTCGTTTATTTATTTACCTATTTGGGTTTTTAAAATTTATTTATTTTGTTTATTAATTCAGTTAGGCCTATCTTTTTTTGATTCGTTTATTTAATTATTTATTCATTTAGATATTCATTCGTTGATTTTATTAATTTATTCATCTTTAATTTTATTTTTATGTATTTTTTATTTACCTGTATGTTTATGCATTCGTTTATTTATTAATTTATTATATTTTAAAATGATGTATACATTAATTTCTTTATCTGTTTATTTGCTTATTTGCTTATTTATTTATTTATTCATTTAAGTATTTATTCACTTAGTTGTTTATTAGGCCTACTGTTTTATATATTCAATAGCCCACACGATGTTCACTTTCAATGTAGTTATTATTTGCATTACTAATATATTGCCCAACACTAGACAAGTCATGGTGGAGACGAGCTCTAAATAAAGTCTGGACATGCGGGTAGTACTGCTAATTTTACTCGCACAAGTGTTTTATTTTCTGATTGTAACGCATTTTTAAACAAATGTAGGCATACGATGATGAGTGTTCTGACTCGTTTCGACCCGTTTGGATCCATTTCGACCCGTTTAGATCCATTTGGATCCATTTCGACCCGTTTCGACCCATTTGGATCCATTTCGACCCATTTGGATCCATTTCGACCCGTTTCGACCCATTTCGACCCGTTTCGACCCATTTCGACCCGTTTCGACCTATTTGGATCCATTTCGACCCGTTTCGACCCATTTGGATCCATTTCGACCCGTTTCGACCCATTTGGATCCATTTCGACCCGGTTCGACCCATTTGGATCCATTTCGACCCGTTTCGACCCATTTGGATCCATTTCGACCCGTTTCGACCCATTTGGATCCATTCCATAAAATACAGATAGCCTACCCATTACCAAACATACCGATTATGCCGGGTTCTGCCTGTTGCTACTGGGAAAACTTATGTATGATACAGATACTTATAATAATAATAATAATAATAATAATAATAATAATAATAATAATAATAATAATAATAATAATAATAAACAGGCATTTAAAAGACGCATTTCAAACCGCAAGGAAACACAATGCGCCGCACAAAGAAAAAAATCAATAAATTAAAAATTTAAATATAAAATTTAAAAATTTAAAATTTAAAATTTAAAAATTAAAAATTAAAAATTAAAAATTAATCCTAAAAACTTATCCTATAGATGGGGTAACAGGTGACGTCACACCGGGCATAATGTGGCTAATTGCCATTGTTCTTTGCCCGGCAGTTTGCGCACGCATCCTGTTTTGTTTAGGACCCGTGCTTTTTAAAACTCGCGCCAAAGCATTTATAAAGGGCAATACGGCATAGCGGACAGTGTTGTGGTTATATGGGAGCACTGTACCAAATGAATGCGCAATTCGTGTAATCCTGTAATAGTTCCGGAAAAGCACGAAGACTAGGCTTGTAAATGTGAGGTTTTCGGGCAATTTGTTTCTCCGGGGATGGTATGTTTGTATTTAAATGATCGAATGGGACCTATCCGTTGCACCTATAATGATAAAATACGATATTTTTAATTTATCGACCTAAATAGTGCCCATGGCGTAAGCACCTGCCTAAATGGTGAACAGGCATGCCAGAAAACGTGAAAAAGTGAGGGCGCTATGTGCAGGTCCGTAGCGGAAAATGTAGGCTGATAACTCCTCATTAAACAAGGCTTAAATTAAAGTTGAGATGTTACTGAAAATGGTCATAGGTGACAAGTATGCCATAAATGTAACCGGAGGGTAGAAAAGGTGTCTTGAAATATGGCACTTTTACACGTATTTCAATGAGAAAGATATTTGGTGTAGTGCTCCCTTTAACGCACAATGGCCATTTACAATAAAACCGAGTTTTGAAGTGGAAGATGGGTTCAAATTGCTTAAATATGCCTTGATTTACATTCGAAACACCCTTTATATCAATATCGGACGTTAATATCAAGAAATTTACATGATTTTCTCGAGAAATATCCAAGAAAATGGCTCTAAAGCTCCAAATTTAAAGTAAAATGGCTATGGGTCTGTTTTGCGATTTTATAGATAGAAGGTCACGTTACCCTTGGCTAGAAGTCCCTCATGTGCAAGAATACTCCCTCTTATGTCTATATCAAGTACCTTGCATCTCAGTTAAAGAGTTAATTATCTCATTTTCAAGTTCAAAGCTTTATTTAGAGTTTAGCACTCTCATGTAGGTCAACGAGTTGTCAAAATTCATATTTTGCCCCACATTGGCTCAGAAAAGAGAAAAAATCGTTAAAATTGTACATTTAATGCTTTAGACTATACCCTATGGGTAATATCGTGACAAAAATGTAATTGTGCGTTTGCCTACTAGGTAATTATGATATTCTAAGGAAACAAATGGCTTTTAGAAGCTTTATTGTCCTATGAATACGGAGTCTTTTACCCCCCCCCCCCCTACATAATTTAACCATTAATGGCATACAGGTATCTCTGCAATGAATACGGCGTGATATAGTGATTATATGATTAAGTTATCATGTTTCTCGATAATTAAATGTGTCATATATGCTATTAACATATAATTTATACAATGTAAACAATGACAAATCTAAAAATACACGTTTTGGTCATGAAAGCAGACTTTAAATGTAACAATTTTGGGCAAAAAATGGCCAAAAAGTGAGAAAAATTGGGTATTTTGGGTATATAGTAAAATCTATTTTGTGACATAATTCCAGTTAGGAGTAGAATTTGAATTTTTTGAGTGACACTTTTTCATGATGCTATATGATGATTCCAAAAATGCAAAAAAAATAATTTAGATTTTTGTTAAAGGGAGCACTGTACCAAATCAATGCGCAATTCGTGTAATCCTGTAATAGTTCCGGAAAAGCACGAAGACTAGGCTTGTAAATGTGAGGTTTTCGGGCAGTTTGTTTCTCCGGGGATGGTATGTTTGTATTTAAATGAACGAGTGGGACCTATCCGTTGCACCTACAATGATAAAATACGATATTTTTAATGTATCGACCTAAATAGTGCCCAGGGCGTACGCACCTGCCTAAATGGTGAACAGGCATGCCAGAAAACGTGTAAAAGTGAGGGCGCTGTGTGCAGGTCCGTAGCGGAAAATTTAGCTTAATAACCCCTCACGAAACAAGGCTTAAATTAAAGTTGAGATGTTACTGAAAATGGTCATAGGTGACAAGTATGCAATAAATGTAACCGGAGGGTAGAAAAGGTGTCTTGAAATATGGCACTTTTACACGTATTTCAATGAGAAAGATATTTGGTGTGGTGCGCCCATAAACGGGAAACATGGCTGACAGTGAGTTAACGGAACGAACAGCCAGGCAACTGGTTGACGAAATCAGTAGTCTTCGTGAGGCACTGTCTTCACCGCTAGTGTCCAGTGCCAATCTTCGTGAGGCACTGTCTTCCCCACCGCCAGTAGCGCCCAGTGCCTCAAGAAGACAGGCCCTGTCTACACCGCGAGATACACCCGCGGGCGCGGCTAGCACTAGCAGTCGAGTTAGTAGGGGAGATGCGGGAGAGTTGAGCCATTTTTTATATTTTGTGTCACCATATGCGGAAGAAAAGTACAAACCTGTAAAAAATTAGTGTAAGATAAACTTTAGAGTGTTGTTTTCGTTGTGAAACAATAACAGTTGGGATAGCAGTTAAGGCTTATTTATACAAAAGGTTTGAAAAAAATTGGTAAAGTGGCTCAACTCTCCCTACAGTATGGGAGAGGCTCAACTCTCCCTACAGTATGGGAGAGTTGAGCCACCATTACAGGAGAGTTGAGCCAGCATGATAAGTCAATGGCTGGTGAAAAAAACAAAATCATATTTTTTCAACTTTTGATTCATTAATCCTTTAAGTAAATATGGTGCTCAATTGTTATTATCATGGCACAAAATAACATTTTCTCTCATTTATTATACATTTTTCACCTTTAGTCCAAAAATCAAAATGTTACTACATGTTTTCCCTATGCTCAACTCTCCCCATGACCAATGGTTCAACTCTCCTAATGATGACCATTTTGTAAATAACCCAATCCTGTCTGGTGTAGAACTTTTGGTGGTTTACAATAGTTCTCTAAAATAATGGTCATATATACCCACTTCAATAAACAAATTACCGCTATTATATTCTAAGTCTTGCTATGGGAAAAAAGACAAAACATTTATTTTTCTATTTTTCACTCAAAAGTGAAAAAAAAAAGATTTTGTTTAGGTATCTTTGATACTGAGCACACATGACAGTAGAGTTTAACACTAAGAATGTCGTATTGATGCTATATAACAATATATGCCAATATAAATTTTAGTAAGTTACTACTTTTCGAGTTATAGGGGGTGGTTCAACTCTCCCGGTGGCTCAACTCTCCCGCATCTCCCCTACTAGTAATACTAAATAGGCCTACCGTGATGACCGTAATGAAAAGGCATACGTGAAAAGGAGCCAAAAGCCAAGAGAAGCCTCTAAAAGACTTTAAATAGCTAAAATCCGGGAGCTTCGGGGCGCGATTGCCCTTGGACCCAACCAGTGGCCACCTGAATGAACATGAGCCCTTTTTTCGTAAAATTTTAATGAAACGGCATACGTGAAAAGGAGCCAGGAAACGCCTCCAGAGGCCTTTAAAATCAAGGGCTTCACCCCCTGGACCCCACCAGGGGCTTTACCACTGGAACCCACCAGTGGCCACTTGAATAAACATGAGTCTATTTTTCATAACATTTTAATGAAAAGGCATTTGTGAAAAAGAGCCAAGAGATGCATCCAAAAGCCTTTAAAATAGCTCAAATCCCCACCAGGGGCCACAATAAGGCGGGCCCATGGTCCCCACTCGCAATGGGCCTTGTGGCTTGCGATGCTCTGTGGGTCCCGGATAAAATGTTGCATACCTGCCTCTTGTGCCCCCCCCCCCCCCTTTCAGAAAAATGAAGTTTAAAATAAATTAAATTGTTTGACTAATGCCCTTGTTATTGACCATAAAAAGTACCTTAAAGGCTAGAGGACTAAGTTTTACAGGACTAGAGGATTGATTCTATCATGATAACAAAATAAAGAAATCGAGGTCATCTTGCAAACATTGTACTAGAATTTTGGCTGTCCTAATTTTAAACACGGAAACAAAATATTTTTCTGATTCAACGATAAAACAAACGTTTTATATCAATTTTAAATTAAGCCCAAGTTGCTTATCTTTACCCCTTCAGTCTTTTTTTTATTTTAATTCAAGGCCCTAATTTGTAAAGTGGTTCAGTGAAATGTTTAGAACATTCCAATGAAGAAAAGAATGAATGTACACAGTTTTGAAATGGTTCGTGTCTATCTCCAATCGTTATCTTATTAAGTTGTCCAATTTCAGGTCATTTTACACGAAGCATGTTGCCAAATTTGTATCCACATTATTTGTCTGTAATCTCCTCTAAACATTAAATGCTAGTTTATGTAAAATTTGCGCTCGAAATCTTTCCAAATCACTCATTTTAGGTTGGCACATGGGGTGTTTGTGTTTGTGCATGTTTGTGACGACTGACCCCGTTTAACAATCTTCAAAGCTTTCATATAGGCAAGGGCGTCATCCCGTTTTCAAAAGTGGGGGGACACCAGACGCGGATCCAGAAAAGGTTAGGGGTCGGCCCAAAAAAATGAAATTGATCAGGTATCATCGAAGCGGTGCGCAGCACCGCCCTCCGAGCTATGCTCGGACAGGGGGGAGTCTGAGGGGGGATGTGCCCCCCTCAGAAGTAGAAAAAATTTCGATTTTGGAACTCATTTGGTGCGATCTGGTATATACTTTTGACCAAAGTTTATCGAAAAGCCACCTCTTCATTTCCAATAAATATTGTGGGTTTTTTTGTCAATGCAAGAAAGAAGTTGAGCATATTTTCCTGATTTAAGTATAGATCGTTTAAAAGCTCGAACAGGGGAAACTACTTTGCTAGCGTGCAAAAAATGCTAAATAATAAAAAGGTACAGAAAACGTTTCTGAAGCCATCTTGTTCCAATTTAATAACAAAGTAGTAAAAACAATTCACGCTGAGCGTGAAAAAATAGATATTGTAAAAAGAAATGTTTAGAAAAACGTTCCTGAATCCATCCTGTTAAGCTTGAATAATAAATAAACAATGAAACTAAAATGCGCGTAGCGCGCAAAAAATTGGTTATTTTAACACTAAAATGGTCCAAAAACCCGTTCATGAAGCCATCTTGTTAAGCTTGAATAAAAAAACATTCAAACTAATTCGCACGTAGCGCGCAAAAAATGGGGTTTTTTTACACTAAAATGATCTTGAAAACGTTCCTGAAGCAATCTTGTTAAGCTTGAATAATAAAACATTGAAAACAATTTGTGCATAGCGCGCAAAAAAATGGTTATTTAACACTAAAATGGTCCGGAAAAACGATCATGAAGCCATTTTGTTTAAGCTTGAAATAAACGCTCGAAACGCGCAAAAATGATCCAGAAAACGTTCCTGAAACATGTTTTATAAAGCCTGAATAAACATTGTAACCATTTCGCGCAAAAATGGCTATTTTTAACACTAAAAAGCTTCAGAAAATTGTTCCTGAGCCATCATGTTTAAACTGTCAGTTTTTAATCTAAAATGGTCCAGAAAAACGTTCCTAGCCATCTTTTTATAACTTGAATAAAGAAACATTGCCAACTCGCACGAAGCGGGCAAAAATGGGGTTTTTCTCACTAAAATGGTCCAGAAAACGTTCCTGAAACCATGTTGTTTAAGCTTGAATAATTAAACATTGACAAATCCGCGCAAAAAATGGCTTCTTTTGAGGGGGCATCATCATCACTCATCATCATCATCATAATTAGACACTTTCAGCCTCAGGGTTATTCGAAAAAGTGGGGGGGACATCTGCTATTATGTCCCCCCCACTTTGAAAAGTGGGGGGGACGTGTCCCCCTGTCCCCCACCCATATGACGCCCCTGCATATAGGGCTTGTGTGACCTAACTTGACTGATTGGGTTTACACCATTACAAGTTACTTCTGGATAGATATTTACCTTTAATTGTGTTTTCAGAATATATGCTCACCTACCGTGTAGTTTTATATATTGGATAAGTAAACCTTGCGATGTGCTTTATAAAAGAGATTGTGCTCATCCTTTGTGTGATGGATGGTATTAGTTTAAGCTTGGAATTATTCCAAGGTTTAATTGTCATGCTAGTGAATTCATCGAAGAGCGATCTTTGGTGCTTGGATGAGCAGGGGGCGATCTTTATTACCGTAAACAACATTTGATACTTGACGGAGTAAAGTGCATAGCACATGTATACATTGTATTACAGCAATACATTTATACAGTGAGTGAGTACGGTTAATAAATTCGCGGGCAGGGGTGATGAGCAAAAATAGATGTACTGTCTTCTGGCGTATATTCGCTAGTTGTCGAAGGATCCCATTTTATTCCAACCTCTGGTCGAACCTCTTCTAAAATGTGAATTGAATCAATTAAGCTGCCTTATGCAATAATAATTATACACAACACTGTTCCAATGCATATTATCCTCATCACACACACCATGCACGTAGCAGCTATGTCTAGTGTACACCAGTCAAAGAGAGCCAAATATCGAACCATTTGCGCATTATTTGAAATCAAAAGGCTTTGAAATCGTCACCTGTGATTTCGGCATATGAATAAAAACACAAAGCTGAAAGCGATCGAAACTGGTGAACTAAAAAATATTTACCACAACGCTTTTATTCACTATAGATACTTCAACTTTAGGGGGCTGTCATTTTCTTCGGGAGGGGGTGGGTCACAAATATGGTGGGGGGTCATAATTTTGTAAAATCTTAAATAGAGGGGGTTATAATTTTGTGTAGCAATTCAGATTCTAAAATTTCAAAACGGCAATTTTTTTCGCGCTTCGCGCGCATTCATCTAAGCATATCCCTTAAAAATGTACATATTTACAACACCTTTCCTGTTTATTTTTCATTATTTGCTATTTTAGTCATAACAAATCTAACTTCGATAGGCCGGGGGGGGGGGGGGGGGGGGGGGGTCATAAAATTATTTTGTATCGGATAGGGGGGGTTATAAATTTATTAACAACGGCCATTAACATATTTGTGACCCCCCCCCTCCCGAAGAAAATGATAGCCCCTTATCATGTCATTAAGAAGTATACTGACACAAATCACGGAATTTCAAAACTGACGACTATTATCCGGATGAAATTATTTGGGCTAACATTAAAGGATACGTCGCCAGAAATAACAAACATATTTCACAAACAGACTAGCAAAATGGTATAAGCATGTTCCGGATATGGGGAACTCGTATTGGATAAATTATCACATATCGATATCGTATAGAAATTGAGTAGGTACTCATCAGCAGCGCCGTAGACCGTAGGTATCTAAATTAAACATTATATCATGGTACAACCTGGATTTTAATGACAAGTGTATGTGTGAAACATAAATATTTTATATTATGGCTATTTTTCATTCAAACTGATTCCATCGATATTTTCGTCAGAAAATAGCCTCCTCTCCCAGTCAATGGAACGGCTGGGTGACGTCATTGGAAGATCGGTCTCAGATGGATGGACCACAACGCTTTTCACTATAGATACTTCAACGTTATCATGTCATTAAGAAGTATACTGACACATATAGACACATCTTATAGTAGGCATTACTTCCTTGAGATTAGATTTACCATGGAAGCGATTCACTCACCTAAAATGGAGTCAACACGCAAAAGAAATGTCTGTTTGGGTCTCGTCATTACCATATTAATGGTCATCGCGATTGAATACACTTCCACACTTGGAAATACTGTATCGACTATTCTGACAACGGCAGACGCCCCGCACGGTTCCCACGGACTCCGACAAGTCGATGTCGGACATTTGTTACCAAACTCATCGGGGAAATATGGCAAGCATGTTGATGGAAATGTAAGTTATCAATGCATTGAAATGAAATGAATCGAAATGAAATGATATTGAATTGAAATGAAATGAATCGAAATGAAATGATATTGAATTGAAATGAAATTGAATTGAATTGAATTGAATTGAATTGAATTGAATTGAATTGAATTGAATTGAATTGAATTGAATTGAATTGAATTGAATTGAATTGAAATGAAATGACATAACATGACATGACATGACATGACATGTCATGACATGACACATGACATGAAATCAAATAAAATCAAATGAAATCAAATGAAATCAAATGAAATCAAATTAAATCAAATTAAATCAAATTAAATCAAATTAAATCAAATCAAATCAAATCAAATCAAATCAAATCAAATCGTTCCAGATACACTTTTGCCATCAAATCAAATCAAATCTCTATTTCTATAACACCAAAATATCGAATAACGAACAAATGTCAGACACGATCTAATATAAGGGAGTGACTGGAAAGCCATTACCCAATTCAACTCTGAAAATATTTAAAAACCGGGTATTTTACCCGGTATTTTACCCGGTATTTTACCCGGTATTTTACCCGGTATTTTACCCGGTATTTTACCCGGTATTTTACCCGGTATTTTACACGGTATTTTACACGGTATTTTACACGGTATTTTACACGGTATTTTACACGGTATTTCTATATTAATCAATTTATTAAATAAATTAATTTTGCCAACAGTCCATTCATTCATATTATTTGATAATAAAGCATAACTAAATAGATTAACAACATCTATCAATTTTTAATATTATTCATTTAATCTTTGGTCGATTATTTATTTTTCATTTGATTAATTACACATATATTAATTAAATAGATAAATTAATGGGATATTTTAACTATACTGAGCCAAAAAAGAAACTTATAAAATGTTAACAGATCACCAAATAAAATTCTGTGCATGAAAATGTACCAAATTTGGATACAATATTACTGCAATGTATTGCTTCAAATGGCAGTCAATAACCAATTGTTTGGTTATTTCATAGAGTCAAAACAAACTCATATCCAAACAAACAAGAGGACAAACAAGAGGACAAACAAGAGGACATTGACATTGACGTTGACGTTGACATTGACATTGACGTTTTACCATGATGTGCCCGTTCGCCAGACCTCTCCCCAATCGAACATCTCTGGGATGAGCTTGGACGACGTGTATCAAGAAGAGACAATCCACTAGGCTGTCAATAGACAAACACTTATTGCAGCACTACAGGGAGAATGGAACAATGTTCCCCAGGCTATCATCAGGAACTTGATTGGAAGCATGAGAAGGAGATGCACATCTTGCCTGCAAGCTGGAGGTGGACATACCCGTTCCGTTATTTATTAATTAATGACTTCATTGTTTGTTTGGATATGAGTTTGTGTTGACTCTATGAAATGTTTTTAACTTTATGTTGCTGAAATTGTTTGCTGTGACCTGTGATGCAAGACGTTGTCTGAGTCAGTGCAGATTTCTCTTGTGTCATTGAAACAAACAATTAGTTATTGACTGCCATTTGAAGCAATACATTGCAGTAATATTGTATCCAAATTTGGTACATTTTCATGCACAGAATTTTATTTGGTGATCTGTTAACATTTTATAAGTTTCTTTTTTGGCTCAGTGTATTTATGAATCGATTTATTATTTATTCTCTAACTAATTCTTTTCATTGAATTGATTAATGGATTAATTAAATTAAATTAATTCAATTGACGAATTATTTATTGTAGGCCTAAATCATATTTTAAATCAATGTTAACACTTTCCACGCGGCTATTAGTTCTTCCATACACAAGACAGATTTTTCAGAAACCTTTCACAAATTTCAAAGTCTATCTCAATGATTCCTGACCCAATACTAGGCATGTTTGTACTTATTTCAATGCATTTCTCATGGTGATTCCAAATATGGTAATGAAATTCAATAATGTTGAAATATTTGAAACATTTTGTGAATTTTTGGAATGTCGTCTGCAGCTGCCTGCCGCGTGGAAAGTGTTAATACATTATACATAATGAAAGTTTAGAAGAGACCCCGACTTTCCTGGTATCATTATATCCACCCCCCCCCCCCCACCCCCCCCCCCCCCCCCCCCCCATGCCCGGTTCTGGTATGCTCTGCATGCTCTGCAGTCGATACGGCCCATTATAGCAGAGATGACGTGGATTTGCGTGACATGGAAGCGCCGGCGGCGAACGTAGGAGGGGAGGGGCCGGGGTGGGTTGGTGCGGAAGTAGGCCTATGCCGAACTTGAATTCAAAATATTTTGAAAATATTATTTATGTCAACGCTACGCGGCGGCGACAGCGGCGGCGAATAGACCGGGAAAGGGGGGGGGGGGGGGGGTGCAGAAGTTATCAGAACTAAAATTCAAAATCTGTTAAAAATATTATTTCAGTAAATTCCACGCGGCGGCGAACGGAGAGGGTGCGGGCGGGCATGCTGAAGTATGCAGAACTTGAATTCAAATTCTTTTGAAAATATTATTTCTGTCAATTCTACGCGGCGGCGGCGGCGGCGAATAGACCGGGAAGGGGGAGGGGGGCCTGGGTGTCAACTCCACGTGTCTTAGAATAAAAAATGTCTTTAATTTTTAAATACTATTCAGATCATGTTAGACCCCGCGCCGTTCGAAGAGGGGGTTTACGGAAGTATGCAAAACTTACATTTAAAATCTTTTTTTGTTCTCATTAGAGCGTAATACGTTTACAATTATATTTTCGATAAATATACATGTTAAACTTTAAATCGTTTAAAGCAATCGTTTATGTCTATGGCACGTTTCCGAGAAGCGCCAATGTCGCACAATCTTGTATGAAAGGACAGTGGGGTGGAGAAGATGTGCTTTAATACAGAGCTCTATGGAATAAAATTTACATAATCGTCGATATCTCGAAAAGAAAATCATTGATCAAACATAATATTTTTTCAAATTAACTTTTTTGGGTAGGGAATATACGGTTCTTTTCTTTAAAAAAAAAAATGAAAAAACTAGATAATGACTTCAATTAGTCCTTCTTTGCTGAATGAAAGTCAAATTGACTGCAATTTAATTATATTTGCATCCCCGCCGGAACACAAGCCATCACCCCGCCCTACCCCACCCACTGATTTCTTATGATAACACAAGTACACCTAGCACATAAGTCCCTGACCAGGTGCTTTGAGGTTGGCTAATTCAAAATATATAATCGGTACCAAAAATCTGAGTTGTACTTTAAATGAGCAAATTTCTGCTCCGCAGTTTGATACCTCATTCAACAAAATCGAATGGATACTTTTAAAGTTATGGCGATTTCAATGACCGCGCATAACAACAGCAAAGTCATTGAAATCGCCATAACTTTAAAAGTATCCATTCGATTTTGTTGAATGTGGTATCAAACTGCGGAGAAGAAATTTGCTCATTTAAGGTACTGGTCTACCATGTAATGGCTCAAAATAGGCTATTTGAAAAGTATGCCTATAAGAAGAAGCTAACCTTTTTCTTTCTTTTGCTGTTTATTTCACACAAATCAGAGCTGCGGTTCAAAAGTTACGGCAAATCAAAGTCGAAACTCTTAGGCAATTCTCGCAAATAGTGGTATAACATATCTTATGTATTTCTTTGTTTTTCAACCAGTGATATCTAACGTATATTCGTTTAAAAAATTCATAACTTAAAATATAAATGAGCTATTGCCATGAAAATACCACCAAAAATTGTGATGATTCAAATTGCAAATTTGAGTATGGTATTAAAAATGTAAATGTTGTACCTAATTAGCATAATAATTAAAAACAGTGTTTCTAGACTTCAAACGCCGTTTTCGCAAAATGGTCATATTGATCAATCCCGGGGTCTTTTCTCAAGAACGGAAGCATGTAGAAAGCTGTAATTTTGAATGGAACTAGAAAAAACAATTCTACAGTGCGTAGCATAGCCTTTTTTGCCATTTTGTTCTTGTTTTAATTTTTATAGCCAATTTTATTTTGAAAAATTCTCATTTTTGGTTAAAAAAATGGTTTTTTTACATTTTTCGTCAAAATGTATGCAATTTTGAGAATTTGGGACACAAATTTGAAAAAAGGGCTATGCTATCCAACTATTTATGTGTATAAGCATATTTCTATTAAAAAAAACCAACGACAAATGTTTGCGTTCTTTCAGGAGTACCCCGGGATAAATTAAGCGTTAAAATCCAAGATGGCCGCCATTATTATGCAAATTAGATACATTTTGATTTTTTTTTTCTCTGTCAATCATCCTGAATGGTCAAGAGTGTTAATATATCCAAAGATGAGCTTTGTAGGACTTAAAATAAAGAAAAAGTTTTTTATGGTAGCCCATGACCTTATGTTTATCACAGATTGTGGTACCGATTATATACAGTCATCAAAAAAAGTAACTATACAGGTAATAAATGGGCTTCCAACTCTTAAAATATATATCCTACCTTAAAATATTCAATCATAAAGTTGTTGAAAAATTTGTCTTCTTTAATATGAAATATTGCACGCTAGGATCGGGTGATTATTGAGGGAGTGGCACTCAAAAATGTAAGGAGAAGTACGATTTTCATTTTCACATTTTTATTTTCTACACGCGGACCAATCTACGGGTACCATATCGATTACCGGTAGTGCAATTGGGGGATGCATGCGCAGGTTGGACAGTCTGCCGTATTGTTCCGATGGATCAATACGCCACACACACGCTACATGTCATTCTCTCCCCCGTGTTGAAATGTAAAATGTGAATTTGGAATTGTGACTTTACCTTACATTTTGGATTGTCGCTTCTTAAATATTCATCCGATCCTATCGTGCAATATCTCATATTAAAGAAGAACAATTTCTCAACAACTTTATAATTTAATATTTCTAGGTAGGATATATATTTTTAGAGTTAAAAGCACATTTATTACCTGTATAGTTACTTTTTTTGATGACTATAGTTTGAATTAGTCAACCTCAAAGCACCTGGTCAGGGACTTTATGTGCTAGGTGTACATCAGAAACGTTAGCCCTTGTAAAGTAAAGTAGGTAAAGACTCGTGCCGAGCAAAGCTCGCGCGCGGAGTGCCCATCTCTCTTTCATTAGCGTTTGGGCCAGACTCCCCATGTATTACTTGGCTGTGGGGGGTTCGCCACTCCTCCCGCACAGCGAGTCTGTTTTACTTCCCAACATGAATTAATGCTGGTACCCAATTATACACCTGGGTGAAGCGTGGCAAGTTCGGTAAAGTGCCTTGCCCAAGGACACAACACGTTGGCACCAACGGGGCTCGAACCCACAATCTTTGCATTGTGGAGCGAGGGTGAATCCGCTGGACCACACGCGCCCGAGCCCTTGTATTGATTAATCAACAAACACAACCCCACACACAAACTCAATGCCGGTACATGTATTGACAAGAAGAGTCTTAAAAAAAACTCGCTTAGAGGGGGTTGGTTCGAATGCAAGCAGAAATAAAGGAAGCGTATTAGGGGGGGGGGGGGGGGGGGGCTGGGGGTACCGCGCCATTTTTTGTCCCGAAGCAATGGTCATGACGTCATATTTTGGTCAATTTTCTGAACTTTTGTATTGGATTTACGTGCAAAATATATGCCCTTGGCAGCATACTTTCCCGGGTGTGTGGGTGCACTTTAAATTTCAGATGTTCTAAAATGGACGGATATCTAACCAATTTGATAAAAAAACACGATCCACACACCTCAGAATTGCAAAAAAAGCATAAAATAAGTCCACTTTTTTGTGCCTTTGAACAGAGTGGCGGCCGGGATTGTAGAATTTAACAAAGTGCATGATATAAATAAATTATTTGCGATGATTCGTTTGCAATTAGCACGGTTAGTGTAGTGGATAGGACGTCGACATGAGAGGATCGAAAGGTTGTGGGTTCGAGCCTCATTAGGAGCACTTTTGTTTTATATGCTGGATTTGCTTAGCCTGCCGGCATCATCTATATGCTTGCCACACTGGCGTTTACCGTATGCGTATCAGTTACGCCATTTTTTCTCTCGAAAATGTCAAAAAAAAGTACCGTTCTTTTAAAAATATGGATTATAATCAAATTACAAACACATTTTGTGCGAGAGCAACACACACATTTGGCAAAAATGGCACAATAAAAATCCGTTCGTTATAAATAAATGATATGGTTAAATGATAAAACTATCACAATTACAATCGTGGATCTCTGTGGCGTGCGTAGGTTGGCCATGTCGTTGGCAATCGGAAATCACGGGTTCAAATATTCCTTTTATTTTTCTATTTTTTAAACTTGAATGTGGATTAATGTAACATCATTGTTATGTCAAATTTTATCAATTATAAATGCCGCCCATGCGTTTATAGTTTTCTTTTTATTTATTCATCTATCATAAATGTATCCTTGATTTATATATTTAACTTTGTATCTAAACAATTAAAATGCGTAAACAATTATATTATTGCTCGATATAAATAGAGTGATTTTACTTGAGTTCAGTTTGATAATGATAGCAAAACTTGTTGTAAAACCATTTTACCAGTGTGTCCAACAATTTCTCCTTTGCACACTTTAATAATACATTCAGGGTTGTCACTTTTAGCTTGTTATAGCTAGGCTCAATTATAAGCAAGTTTGCGACCGGGTTTACGACGTCTATGATTTTAGGCTGGTAACACAATCCCACAGTGCATTTCGTTAAAACAGTGTAAATTATTTTTCCACGATACGCATCACGTGATAACCACGATCGATTTCGCAAAATATCGCGGTACCCCAACCCCCCCTAGAAGCGTATCATGAGAAGAATTGTATCATACCAAAACGAGCACTCTCTATATGGGCAGTTCCGTAGTTACGGACGTACATTTCAGACACTTTGAGGGCTTGCAAAATCTAAACTATACCAGTTGCTTGATTATTAACACCTGGGTTTCAAGTATCTCTAGTATAGGAGTATAAAACCTGAAAATTCCTTTGCTGTACCATTTTCGGTTAATGAGATATGGCGTGAAAACCCTTCGTCGCGGACGTACGCAGAGAAAGTGATTTTTTCAGTACACCTGTATTCCTATCAAAAGTTCTCTGAAGTGTTCAGGTCTGTAATGAAAACTAATATTGTTTTGTTTGTAAGAGGGACAAACCTAAAGAAAACAAACAGAGAAAATTATCAGAACCTTTATCTTTAAGTTAAAATTGACTGATGTTTATCCGTCGCGGACGTACATATTAGTGTTGCGGACGTACATCTGTGAACACAGATGTACGTCCAACACAGATGTACGTCCGCGACACTAACAAAAGACCATGTATTAAACATGTAAACAGATACAGAACAAAATAAGTTTTAAACATTAAGTATGAATCATCAGCTTTAGAAAAATACTTACTTCATTGGTTTCCAACATTACCAAAGTATTGAACAGAGTGGTTAAAAGTAGCAGCTTTTGGGAAGTGTACGTCCGCAACAGAAGGTACCAAATTTAATCCAAAAAGCATATTTTTTAAATATTTTGGTCATTTTAAGTAACTTTTTTATATGATACATAACACATGTTCATTGTTGTATTGATTGTATCAATTTGTAATACTTGCCTTAGTTCATTCATGGAAATAATTGCACTTCCATGGTGCAATTTCTACTAAAAAATGCCCTGTACGTCCGCGACAACCTCAAAATCAGCCAAACCGAGAATGTTAGATCAAATTCCAAATTATATCATGAAACTACAACCCATAACCTTTGATATGATACATAAATTAGGTTATATCGACGATTTTCAATTTTTTCAATTTCATCAATTTGGGTTACCTAATTACGGAACTGCCCATATAAAGACAGCAAAAAAAGTAACTCGGCTGTTGTAAAAGTACCTACAATTTTAAAAATGAAAATACTAGGATAGGGATGTTCATATCATTGACTACAGAGGGCGACATATTTTTTGAAAATTTGTTGACCAAAATATGTAGAAAACTCCATGTTTACCTCTTTTAAATACATGTAGTACGATGTCTATGTGGCTAGGATGTATTCACCGATGTCTATATAACCCCGCACAAGCAACTAGACGTCATGAAAGTAAACTTTTTTTTAACCTAAAATGGTTTAAAATGTGCATGACTTGCCCAGTCTTCAGCAATATGAGGCAAACTACTTTTGGTTATAACTTTATTTTTATTCAGCCTGCAGACATGGTTGAACCATCATTTTTTATTGTAAAGTACTTTGTTTCCATGTATTCCATTTTCAAAGAGATAATTTAATTTTCAAAATTTTATGAACATGCCTAACCAGGACACGGAAAATTTAATTACGGTAATTTTGACACCTTGTCGGTTAAAATCGATCGAGTATTGTTGTCGCGGTATGTGCTTACAGATGAAAAGTGCCCATTTCCATTGTTGCAGTAACTCCTATTGATCTCTCTGATTCAGCGTAATGAACCATCGCTGTTCTACTGACAGTTTGCCCATGGCGATGACCTGTCCTGTCTGTCTTCTCGGACCTTCTGAGCATTTGGAGTTTTAAATTCATCCTTTTTAATTGTAAAGAAGTACGCCTGTCATCCCCATTAAATTTGTCCCGGATTATGCTAATCAAGTTTACAGCACAACAAGAACAGCTAATCACTAAATTCCCGCTATTATCTTCATGCTGAATCAGAGAGATCAATAGGAGATACAAACAATAATAATTCCATGGTTCAATGCACGCTTCAAGGTCAAATTGCCGTTTCAAATCGTGCACAATTTATTTTTTTGATTCACCGTGTACATTAGATTAATATTTTTCTACCATAAAATGCTTGGTTTCATGATTAGTACTGTTCTCCTTTAATAATGCTTTCGTTTTAATATATTATTCGCTTTTAGAAACACCTCGTCTTTTACAACCGTGTCCCTAAGTGTGGCAGCACAACAATGCTATCTTTATTGGGAAAACTCAGAATCAGTGGTCGCTTTACAGAGATACGTCATTTAAAAATAAAACAACATGGTAAACAATGGTATCAGGTAAGTTTAAATGCAAACGTTAAATCATAAATTAAAACTGGTAGCAGTATTTTTTGTATTTTTATATGGTTGCTATGGCAACCGGCCATTCAGGTTATTTTGCGCTATAATTCAAATTTAGAGCCTGATTTAAAGGTGTCGTGTATGTTCCGATCACTTTAAAAAAAAACCTCACATCAACATATTATTTTGATATCAAAAGAAAACCCATATTTTTCTCATTATATGTGTAAGATATGTTAAACACCCGGTTAGTCTTGTGTACAGCGTGTCCCAAAAACTGGATTCAAAAGTTTGCGAGCTTATAACTAAAATATAAGCCAACTCTATCTCGGAAATCAACTCTATCTCGGAAATTCAAACTTCGCCTGTTTGCCTCAACGGTGGAGTCAGTTCTGCTATATGGATGCGAAGCTTGGACCATTACTCCCAAGCTACAGAAAGAGCTAGATGGCTGCTACACCAGAATGCTGCGAGTAGTACTCAATGTCAACTGGAAACAACATATACCAAACACCCAACTGTATGGTGACCTCCCCAAAATAAGCCAGAAGATCCGGAAGAGAAGAACAAGGTTTGCTGGCCACTGTTACAGAAGTGAGGAGCCAGTATCCAAACTGGTGCACTGGATCCCCAAACATGGCAAAAGAAAGCCGGGACGACCTGCTCTGACATTTATCGATCTACTCAAGCAAGATACTGGACTGGAGACGAGTAACATAAAGACAGCAATGAACGACAGAAGAGTGTGGAGAAACATCGTAGATCGGGGACACGACCCGAATTAAGCAAGCAAGCAACTAAAATAGTAGGAAACGTGGATAGTTCGTATTTAGGGATATGAAACAAAATATACTGACCTTAATTGATTAAACTCTGTAATCCAATATTAAAGGTATATGACCCGATCACATTTTCGTAACACAGAATTATTTCAAACATACGGAGATTTTCATATCATATGAAAGCTCGTATTTTTCTCATCATCATACTGAAACTTTGACGGCCTAAATCGGTATAATTACGGAGAAATCGATGAAATAACGTCGAATTACCGCGAATGGTGCCACCGATATAGTTTGTGTACTACTCAATGGGTACAGTTCACAGCATCTTGTGCGTCTAAAATAAGAATCATTAGAGCTATGCAACTCAAACTTTGGAACACGACTTTTTTAAGGATGACCTTTCATGTAGAATAGAAAACTTCAAGTTGAAAATCGGAATGTGATCGGGTCATCTACCTTTAAATAGCGTGTGGTCAAAACCCATTTGTCCCACTTTTCAAGGAACACCCCACCCCGTGTTGCAATTGCGCATTGTTGTGACTTTATCAAAGTTTTGCCTTGCATTCATTCTTTACAAAGACTTGGGCAGTAAACAAAATTATGTTGGTCATAATATTGCAATAATACAAGTTCATTATTTACATAACATTAAACAAAATCTCCTTTGTTATACTCTCTTAAATCAAAAGATTGAAAATGTCCGTCTTTTACAGATTGATTTTTTTCTCAATCTATTAGATTGGATTTAGATTGAAAACATGATAAAAACTCGTGACAATGAGTAGCTTTGAGTCAATCTGGAAAAGAGTGATACATATTACTGCACTCTACACGCGTGTTTGTACCGTCAATCTCGACTAAAGTGTCAATCTAGAAAAAGATTGAATTCAACACATGCGCAGTTAGGTAGGTCATATTGGTTTCGTAATACTTTGGATTGTATATTCATACATTTCAACACATGATTCGATCTGCAACATAAACTATTTCATAATTAAATGGCAAGTAAGAAGATTAATTCACAAAAAAACTGTACACATAAACAATTTTTTTGGAGAATGTTAATAAAAGCCCAATGATATTGCTCTTCCAATTGCCAGTCATTTATTCGTGTGTACGAAAATATCAATCTGTATAGGCTTGAAAATATCAATCTTTTACTACAGATTGAAAACTTTTCAATCGAAAAACGATTGTAACTTTCAATCCAATAGATTGAATATGTCAATCATCTAAATTCTGGATTGGAAAATTTTCCATCCAAATTAGATTGAACATATCAATCTAATCTATTGATACCTTCAATCTTTTCCAGATTGAAACCTTCCCATTCAAAAAAAGATTGAATGTCAATCTTAAAAGTTTGTTTCCTCACGGCAATCTATGAAAGATTGAAAAGTCAATCTTTTAGATTGAATTTTCAATCTGTGGCATTAAGAGAGTAGTCCGAGTTATTGATAAGTTCTTTCGGAGAATAAAACCCATGCCGGGAATACTGCACGTAGCGCACAGTTTATTCCTTTTAAATCGGGACAAATGGGTTCTGACCACGTCCTATTCAAATCTTTGTATTTCAAAAAGTTTACTTTGGATTGGTCTCCGAATTTACCCAATTAAGGTCAGGTGTATTTTGTTTAACATTTGTAAATATAAACTATCCATGTTTCCTACTTATTTCGTTATAAGCTCGCAAACTTTTGAACCCAGTTTTTTTGGGACACGCTGTACTATGTACTACTCAATGGGCAAATTTCATGCCCCTAATATGCTTATAAACTAAGAACCATTGGAGTAATGCAACTCAAACTTTGGAATATGGCTATTTTAAGGATGACCCTTCATGCATAATAGACAACAGCGAGTTGAAAATCGGGCCAGAAATCGGAACACCTACCTTGCTTTAAAAGAATCGGCCTCCACAGTTCACTAGACCTAAGTCTATTGTTGGTGCTACTTGTCCCCCTCTCTCTGCCGTGGTTTATGCATTGCGCCCTCTCTGGGTTTTGATCGATTGCGTGTTTTGTATTGGGATCGATGCATCGGCCACGAGATATTTGGACATAAACATCGTCATTGCGATGGTATTTAGGATGCAAAATATGTTTTTAACCTTCTTCTTATGGATCAGTTATTAAAGATTATGGATGACAAGATAAGATACTGATGTCAGGAAGCGTTTCTTACGGACTTTCCAGGTACCATTGCACAAGATAGGAGCAAAATGGGGTTCAAAACTTTAAAACCGAACAGACGATAATAGCCTCCACATCTATTATAGGCCTAACACATGCTAAAGGATATGGTGATACGACATTGTTGAATTATGCTTGTTTGCAATTTCGTAATTACCGATTTTGACGTTTTGAGATCGTTTTTGATAATTAACTTGGTTTTCATTTGATATGTGTAATTTTGTTGTTATTTTTAGTTGTAAAGGCCTACTGAATTATTATTAATTTAAAAAAAAAAATCATCAAAATTGACTCATTCGTTCTCCTGCAATTTTGTTTTTTAATTTCAAAAATAAATAATATAATTGTACAATTTAGTTTCAACAAAATAATACGATTCAAGTAGTGTGTAAATAGTATATTCAAATGATCTTAGCACTTATAAAACTCGCCCATTGCTTGTGTGGTAGATTTCGATCACGACAGGAGCATGCGCAGATGCGATTTTTGTGTAAGTGGTCTGTGATTTTGTCAATATTATATTTTTACTGTGATTTGTCGATCTGCATTAAATGCAAAAAGTAACAACGCCCCCGGCTGGACTCGAACCACCAACCTTTCGGTTAACAGTTGAACGCGCTAACCAATTGCGCCACGGAGGTGATTATTTACTAGGCTGTTTTGGTTTGTCATGTTCACCCGTACACTTCCCCGTACACTTTCTTGCAAAGTCGGGCATCGTTTTTTCTCAAATGTTGCTTGCATATTGCCGTTGCTGTCGCCTTTAATACATGTGCTGTCAGTTGAACTTGGAACCAACGTTTAATTTGAACTGTCTATTTTCAATAAAAAAATACTCCAATACGGGAAAAAATCAGAAAAGCTCACAGACAACAAATAAGAACATCATTTTACTCGACCTAGAATTTCAATCAACGGATTTCAATCAGGGATACTATTAACTTTGGGATAGGAAAGTCGTATACTAACGTACGTAGCGAAAACAGATCCTTTTGCATATTTGAATAAATTATGGTTATCGTCCGGAATGTGTCGGTGACCGGCGTTTAACGCGTTTAACAATGTTTAACCAGGTTTAACGGCAGGTTAAACGGCATGTTAGTCAGCATAGGTTTGGGGGCGCTGTAGATTTAAACAGACGACGGTGGCCACGCGAAACTTAAATTTTGAATTCGTAGTGAATATTACACGTAATCGCGAATTTTAAACCGATCATTTTGACAAATACATCATAATTAGAAGGATTTTTATCGTTAACGGGCGATGACTGTTAAAAATAATTCAAAATGGTGCACTCCCGTTGCCAAATTGGGTCGTCTGAGAGACGCGTGGCCAGCGTTGCGTCGTCTGCTACAATCACGTCTGCAATCACGCCTGATCGGTATAGCGCCACCAATTCTATGCTGACTAAGTTCAATTTAAAGTGGACCCGATCGGCAAGCTCAGTGGCATACCCCTGTTTCAATCATCGGCAAAACCCGATGATGCGAGTGACGTCATTTAATGAGCTCATTAGCATAATTTATGTCCGTGAAATGTACAATAGAGTTTTGGTAGTGCTTAGGGTCTATATCCAAACTCTCAGTGCTTTTAAAGCATTTTTCTAGCGATTTAAAAGCGCTTTTCCAACGGTATTTCGTTCTATTGTTAAAAGCATCGGAAAAAGATCGGTGATTAACTAGAAACCTCTCTACTTATCTGGCGTTAACAATATAACTATTGTAGTACTCTCGATGGCTGCATTAGTGAAGCAGACAGATCAAAGGCGCAAGGAAGGTTGTGTTATATTCTTTAAGAAATACTATAGTACTACAATAGTTATATGTCAGGTAAGAGGATACTATAGGTCAGGGGTGGGCAACCTTTTTGAATGAATGGGCCAGATATAAGAAGTGAAAAAATGCCTGGGCCGCACCTAACCAAATTTTGTAACAATGACCTGCTGTAGATTTCAAACCTTTGATTCCGAAGACTTGCAAGCATGCAATAGGTGTGTGTGCTTGATAATCTCAATATCTTTAAAAAAAAACCGTAATTTTAATTCAGTACAGATGACAGTGGCGTAACTAGGTTCTTCATATTAGGGGGGACGAATAAAAGTCAACCGACAAGAAGTTGTTCGGGCGCGCGTAGCGAGCGAAAATTGTCGACTTTACAGTTATTTATGGCACGATTGAGGTATATTTTGGCTCTAAACAAGCCTTTACTAAAGAATGTTGCAATTTGGGGACACATTGTATGTGCGCGTAGCGCGCGAAATTTTTTCATCTTTGTACATTTGACCATCATAATTCCATGATTCTTCTTGTCAAATGAACCCCTCGCCACCCTCTTGTTATGCCACTGGCAGATGACAATTAATGGGGAAAAAAGACCTACGCACGTTGAGGAACATCATTTGTGCTAAGCAGCTAGCTCGTAGTTTTGTGATGATGTAAAATAGATTTTTTTTTTTTTTTTTTTTTCTTGATACATCTCGCGGGCCGCAAAAAACCCACTGGCGGGCCGCATGCGGCCCGCGGGCCGTAGGTTGCCCACCCCTGCTATAGGTCAATCAGTTTAATCAGTTCCAAATCCGCGAGAATCCTACGTACATGTCACATCAGCGAATTAATACGGAAGAGCATAGGCGCGAATAACGTTTGCATTACGCAACAGAGCGCACTTTGTACCATTGACGTTACGCGTGAATGTGCCAAAATCTCGCGCTAGCAAATATATGATTTTAACATTTGGAGTTCTTCTTTTTCCTTTGAAATTTCTCAATAACTTTATTACCTGGTAAATTACTTTGATATCAAGGTCATGTTTTGGATAATGCGACGAACCTGTTGTACGGGCAAACGGGGCTTTTTTTTCTCTCATTTTTCTTATTTTCCCTTGGAAAATTACCATAACAAATTTTTAAAATTCAGTAATTTATTTGGCCATTTTTGACAAGCAAAATCGGGTGTGGTTGGGCGGTCGGTATTCATTAAACAAATCTGTAATCATTTACCCATTTTTTACAAGCAATTTTTTTTTGTTGGGTCGGTATTCATCATTTGCACGTGAAATGTTTTCCACCGATTTCTAAACAAATGAGTCGATCGGGCCCGTGCAACCATAGATTAGGGAGCTTTCGATTTGGACGACGGACGCTTCTACGACGGTAAGATGACACCTCGAGTCATGTGCGCATGTGTCGACTTAGCAATCCGTCGGTCGTCCAATTTCTGGGACCTGTCGTCGACCTGTCTAAGGGAGCTTTCGATTTGCACGACGGATGAATCTAGGACGGTTAAATGACACTTTGAGTTATGTGCACATGCGTCAATTTTGTCATCCGTTGGTCCTCTCAATGCTACAACGCGTAAAGGGACTAAGAACCGTCGTGGTGACGACGGCAACGTTTTGTTTACCGTCGTAAAAGCGTCAGTCGTGCAAATCGAAAGCTGAAAACAGGTCCCAGAAATTGGACGACAGACGGAGTGCTAAGTCGACGCATGCGCACATGACTCGAGGTGTCATCTTACCGTCGTCGTAGTAATCGTCCGTCGTCCAAATCGAAAGCTCCCTAATTATCTATGGTATCTATTTTCGTCGCCTAAAGGTGCGTTCATACTTCCATCGTTGCGCATCGGCCGACGTCGATGGACATCGGCGCGCGAGTTGAAGCAATGTCAACTTTTGTCCATCGACGTCGGTCGATGCGCAACGACGGGAGTATGAACGCACCTTAATGTGAGTGTTTCGTTGGTTGTAAAATTATTTTACTTCTTTATATCGGATTTCATAACAGTTTCCATGCGGCTATTGGTTTTACCAAATTCAAAACAGATTTTCAGAAACCTTTCCCAACGTTCACGGTCTATCTCAAGGATTACAGCACCAATACAAGGCATATTTGTACTTATTTTAATGCATTTCTCATGATGATTCCAAATAAGGTAATGAAATTCAATAATTTTGACATTTTTAGAAACATTTTGTGAAATTTTGGAATGTCGTGTGTAGACGCCTGCCGCGTGGAAAGTATAAGCTTTCTTAGTGTGATGTCAAAGAGGTTTACCTCCTCATCTCAAAGCTTAACAGTTACAGGCTTTAACACTTTATAATATGCTCGATTATTCTGTGATGTCAAAGATATTTACCCCCTCAAAGCTGGACTGTTCATTATCTATAACATCTTCAACATATTTTGTGTATTTTCAAGATCAAAGCGACCTGTTTACATCAATGTAATACGAGATCCACTATAGCGGCTGGTATCAAATTACTACTATATCAGGTTTGGGGATTCATTAACTACTGGCCATGACCTTGATAAACTACGGAGTTATATAAAAAGAGAGTGTTTAAATGAGGTAGGAAAATGGATTCAAAAGTGCTATGTACCGCCATTTTGTTCTGTTTTTCGAGACTTTTCACCGGAGTATATTCCCGGGGTATATTTGGATTCTGTATCATACAATTCATGAATTTCTGGTTCAGTTACAATGTTCAGCTGTTGATAGCTGTTGATTGCAATAAACCAATACTAAAGTTTGATCAGCTCCAAATTGGCGAAGCCTGCTTACAGCAGCAAATAAATACACTGAAGGACGCGAGCGCGCATGAAGGCAACAATCGCACTGTGCATCATACTATATACGTGACGCGTGCTACGGCCAACACCGCGTGCGTGTGGCCATAATCACGCACGAACGCTTGGATTCCTTTTGCTTGCGGAGAGATAAAAACCGAATATTTCTCGCCAATTTGGAACTGATTAAACTATAGTAATCAATAGAAACAATCTTGATTCATAATGCCCTCTATTGGCGAACTTCAATACATTGGTCTTTTATCTCTAAATTCGTCAGTAAAGGTCGTTACCGTTTAAGATTGCTTTTAGTGATATTTCTCCTGTTTAGGACTAGTTGCAGGATACCCTCGCTACGCTCGGGTCCCGCAAGATCGCTAGATAACTCCGGTGGAATATACTGTAAAACTCAAAAAGCTGCGGGTTCTGTGAAGCATCCCCATCATGTCTGTAATGTAACAGAAACTAGACAACATGATTGTGCATGTATCCTGTAGACAAATCTAGTAAACTGAAAATTATATTATGACCACAATAAAAAACAGTAGGCCTATAGATTTCATATACAAACAATAAATGCTAAAATAGCGGTACATTCAAACGTATCCCATTATTGCAATAACTCAGTGTATGTTATTCCTATTGTATATTGTATGACTATCTATGTTTTACTTATGTTAATGATTTATTCTTATGAATATGCAACGATTTCCTCTTCTCGTACTCTTCAGACCTTTGATGAATGCGTTCTTAAAAACCGATATTATTGTCAACCGAAGGCAACGATTCTTTCGTACTTCTGCGGAATTCATCCAAATTGCAGGTAAATGTTCAAGGCATATTAGGCGATCCTTCCCATAGGACGCCCTCTATCTTTTTTTTTTTTTATTGCAGATTTTCTTGCTGATTTACATTTCTGATCATAAATCATAAATACGTTCTGAATAACAGGGTGATACGATTCCTAATTAATTCAAAATCATGGTTTTAGAGTAAATTTTGAAAGAAAATATACTGTCCTTTCAAAATAATAAAGGATAGAGGGAGTCCCATCAAAAAAATAAAATGTCTTTAAGGTATATTTCACAAAGTCCACGGGGCAGTCGTCTGCAGACACGAGAGTTCCAAAATCTCACAAAATGTTTGAAAAATGTCAAAATTATTGAATTTCAACACTATAATTTGAAATCACCATGAGAAATGCATTTAAGCACAAACATGCCCAGTATTGGTTCCGTAATTATTGAGGCAGGCATTGAAAGTTGGGAAAGGTTTCTGAAAAAAACACCAGATTTTTAAATCACCATTTGCGATGATTTACCAGTACTGGTACTTACACTGGAACTAGTACTGATTATTAAGCTGGTACTGGTACTAGTACTAGTACTGGTACTGGTACTGGTACTGGTACTGGTACTGGTACTGGTACTGGTACTGGTACTGGTACTGGTACTCACCTTTGGCGCTGGTACTGATACTGATAATAATGCTGGTAGTAGTACTAGTACTGGTACAGGGACTGAAAACGGTACTGGGACTGGGACTGAGACTGGGACTGGTACTGGGACTGGAACTAGGACTGGGTCTGATACTGGTATTTGTACTGATACTGGTACTTGTGCTGGTACTAGTACTTGTACTGGTACCAGCACTGGTACTGGTACAATTTTCTGGTATTCTACTGGTACAGTGCAAATAAATACTCATAAAACATTTATTCATATTTTAGGACATCGTTCAAATGTGGATGAGTTGATACCGGTGTATATTAAATCAACCAGTTCTAACCAAACTAACAATGCATTACCAAATGTGAGGCCAAACATGAATTTGTATATTAATTGTCAACCGCAAATTCATTCTCTTGTAACTCTAAATGAAAACTCACAGTTTTGGCTGGCTTTTGTATTTTTCTTCCGTGGCAGCATGCAAGGGGTAGTTTGTTTAATTCTTTTAGTCACGCATCATATCAACCGTCACACATCACTAACATGCTCTGTGATAGGTTAATCTTTTGTGTGGTGCAATGAGGCACTGTCTGAGGACCAATGAAATTGCTTATTTTAATAGCTTTATAGCGGGAGAATGGGAAGAGGTATGGAAATGGATTTAATTTTCTTTAGAAAGCTTAGTTCCTACTTACCAAAATCTTAAATTACTGATATTAGTATTGGTATTGGTACTGGTAGTACTACACGTTTCTGGTATTAAAGTACTGTTTCTTGCACTGAAACTAGTGTTGATAATATTACTTATGTACTGATGGTAGTCCTGGAAATGTTACCGGGTACTTACTGTTACTGGTGTTAAACGAATGTGTTAGTTGGAATTATCCATATAATTATATAAATATTCAAATTTTGTAATTTTGTTTTATTATATATATGCTGTATTAGATGTTTTTATTATGTAATTATTTATTATGATATTATGTAAAATTTTATATTGACTTCATCACGGCCTTGGTGATGAACAGCTATTTTATGTTGACCTGTATATCGTGGGTGGTTTAAAACTGGCTGTAAGTAGCGCAACTCCAACCTTCTCCAAATAAAAACTAAACTAAACTAAACTCCTCTATATACCACAACATTTCCCTTTCCCCTACCTTATATACATATATATATATATATCTTTCTACTCTGCATTTTCCACGCTTTGCTTTGCACTAGGTTGTAGATACAGGAGGCATTTCCACAGGCGCGTAGCCAGCATTGTCATTCCGGGGGGGGGGGGGGGGGGGGGGGCAAACATCAATATCGTCCCTATTTTTAAGAATTTTCGTAAAAGGTTGCCCCAATTTTTTTCTAGTCACTTACCTCGTGAATTTCACGTAAGTGTGTGGGGGGGGGGGGGGGGGGGGGGGGGGGGGGGGGGGTCAAAAAAGTCCAAAAAGAATCGCACAGTAAAAAAAATCGCACAGTAAATGTACTACATGAACAATTTCTCGTCCTCATTTCTCTTCTTTCCCCTCTCCTTCCCCTTTCCCTTCTCTTTCTCCCTCTCCTTCCCCTTTCCCTTCTCTTTCTCCCTCTCCTCCCCTTTTTTCTTCTCTTTCTCCCTCTCCTTCCCCCTTCTTTCTCTCTTTTCTCCCCTTCTTCTCGTCCCAATTTTCCCGCTTCGCCGTCCCCATTTTAGGTGTCCGGGGGGGAGGGGGGGGGGGGGGGCCCTGCCCCCCACTGGCTACGCTACTGCATTTCCATTAGCACTCTTGTCCCTACTCGCTTCCCTTGCAGTTACCCATCTCCACGTCCTCGAAGACTGAGATGCATTGTAATACAGTGCATGTTAGTCGCGTGCTACCTGGATAGCGCTAACTGACGGAGCTCGGGGGGGGGGGGGGGGGGGGGGGGGGGGAATGGTCAGTAGATCTCGGACTATTTGAGTAGTTTGAATGTTTATTGAACTTTGCCTAATATGTTTCAATCTAAATCACTGAGACTCGGGGAGAATATTTGTTCTCATTTATAGTTTTTCACTATCATTTCTTTCGCTGATCACGTACTGGTATTAGTACTGGTGCACCAACTGGTACTGGTATTAGTACTGGTGCACCAACTGGTACTGGTATTAGTACTGGTGCACCAACTGGTACTGGTATTAGTACTGGTGCACCAACTGGTACTGGTATTAGTACTGGTGCACCAACTGGTACTGGTATAAGTACTGGTGCACCAACTGGTACTGGTATTAGTACTGGTGCACCAACTGGTACTGGTAATAATGATGCTGTATTATAACTGGTATTTATGTCATTTGAAATACAGTAAACCCTCACAGTGGGCACTGGAGCAGGCAAAGAAACGAGTGGAAGACGAATATCTACTAGTCGGTGTCCTTGAAGATTTTCCAACAGTGTTGAAGATACTGGAAAAATTAGTACCAACCATGTTTAAAGGGATCGTGAGCGCCTACGAAAGACCATCGAGCACAGCCTCAGGTTAGTTAAGGCCCTACAATATATCATGTAGTACCGAAAAAAGGATCCCAAACTCATATTTGTGTAATTCGTCATACCCACGTAAGGCCCAGTTTAGTTGAGTCCACACATTATATCATGTAGTACTGAAAAAAGGATCACAAACTCATATTTGTGTAATTCTTCATACCCACATCACATTGAGACCCGCAATATATCATGTAGATACCGAAAAATAGATCCCAAACCCATATTTGTGTCATTCTTCATACCCACATAAGGCCAAGATTCATATAAACTGCTCACACAAAGTTAGGAAACTTTTTTTTAATCAAGTATATTTTTTATTATTTATTACCCTCTTGTATTATGTTGCATATCAATGGAAAGCTGAAGTGTTTTTCTTTAAAATGATACCAAATGTGCAATGATGACATGTTGCTGGACTTGGCCACACGAATGAGAATGAGGCAAAGTCACAAATCAAATGTGCCAAAATTACCGTTATCTGTGCTAAACAGTCAATAGGTAATGGCACGGGCTCTCTCCAAATCTGTTAAACGCGGCATATTGAAACTGCAAAACGTTTATACCTCAGAAAAATGTACAAGTTGTAGGCCTAAACCAGGGATACTATTAATTTTGGGATAGGAAAGTCGTATACTAACACACGTAGCGAAAACGGGGCCGTTTGCATAAATTACATAAATTATTGTAATCATCGGAATGTGTCGGTGACCGGCGTTGAACGCGTTTAACAGTGTTTAACCAGGTTTAACGTAATATTTGGTCAGCATATGTTTGAGGGCGTTGTGGATTTACACAGACGACGGTGGCCACGCGAAACCTAAATGTTGAATACGTAATGAATAAGGTGAATAACACGTAATCGCGAATGTTAATCTTATCATTTTGACAAATTCATCATAATTAGAAGAATTGTCATCGTTAACCGGGCGATGACTGTTAAAAATAATTCAAAATAGTGCACTCTCGTTGACATATTGGGTCGTCTGAGAGACGCGTGGCCAGCGTCGTGTCGTCTGCTACAATCACACCTGATCAGTATAGCGCCACCAGTTCTATGCTGACTAAATTTTCATTTAAAAGTGGACCCGATCGGCAAGCTCACTGGCACACCCCTGCCTAAACCCTTCATCACTTACCTTCATGACCTTCCTTCATTGTTAACCCAGTCTTGCAAATACCCAAATAATGGTTTTCTAAAGAGATGAGGGTTAACTTGTGTGTGTTGTGCTCACTGGTGCAAATCTTTGTGTAAACCATTCATGGTTCTCAAGCATGACCGGTTTGATTATTGATCATTACCTATTGACTGTTTAGCACAGATAACGGTAATTTTGGCACATTTGAATTGTGACTTTGCCTCATTGTCATTCATGTGGCCAAGTTCAGCAACAAATAATCATTGCAAATGTGGTATTATTTTAAAGAGGAACACTTCAGCTTTCCATTGATATATAACAGATACAAAGAGGATAATAAATAACTTTTTGTGAGCAGTTTAGTTGTGTCATTCCACATTATCGCAATACATGTATATCATGTAGTATCGAAAAAAAGATCCCAAACTCATATTTGTGTCTTTCTTCATAACCACACAAGGCCCCAAATAATCAGACTTGATACAGTTGACGTCCCGTCTAAACTCATCGTCAGCGACTGGTCGGTGAGCGACTAGTCGGTGAACGTTTGGTCGGTAAGCGACTTGTCGGTCATCTTTCAAGTAGAAAGGAGCGATTTTGGATCCTTAGTCCTCTTGAGCGACCACTTTGCACGCGGCTATTATTTTTACCATACACACTACAGATTTTCGGAAACCTTTCCCAACTAATCAAAGTCTATCTCAAGTATTACTGAACCTATACTAGGAATGTTTGTACTTATTCTAATACATTTCTCAAGGCAATTCCAAATATGGCGATGAAAGTCAATATTTTTGACATTTTTTAAACATTTTGTGACATTTTAGAATGTCGTCTGCAGCCGCCTGTCGCGTGGAAAGTGTTAAAGTCGTTACGACCAGCGAGTGGCTAGTATACAAATATTGAATGCCTGAGCGTGTGATAGTAAAAACTATGTCACAAGGTCAAATTTGGATTTTTCCATTGCACGAGGCGAAGCCGAGTGTAATGGAATAATCCAAATTGGACCTAGTGATATAGTTTTACTTTTGCACAAACAAAAGGCATTCAATTTTTGTTTTATATCATGATATCACATGATTCTTTTCCAGCCATAATGATAGTAAAACTATCACATGGTTGAAATCAGGCCTATCATGATATAATAGAGGCCACACAATATATCATGTAGTACCGATACCTTGGTGTGACAGCACGGAATTAACCTAGCACAACATACTGTATTGACGGATTAAAGTATAACAGCTTTATTCCGTAATGATTTTTTTACACCAGTCAATACAGTATAGAGCTCTATGGTGATATGCCGGTGTGAAAGGAGCCATAGTCCTCCTGGAGCCATAGTCCGGCCTCCATAGACATATACATAATGAAGCGTGAAACTAGTGTTACGTGTGTAAAGATGAGTGCCCTTTACCAACCTACAATCATGACCTATACGTTTCTATACGGAGCGGACTATGGCTCCAGGGGAACATGTAACCTGCTATTGCTACACCTGCTTATAAGTTGATTAGCGTCGGAACATTTTTGTAACATATTTTTTCTTGTTCTTTTCTTTTTCCATATTAAAGGCACCACCAATACAACTCGAGCAACATTAACGAATAATAAAGCGTCGCCCTCACCAGCAGTCCGTGAAATAATGCGAAAGAGACTTGACATTGAATATCAATTTTACAACTTTGTCAAGTCTAAGTTTGTACAACTTAAACACACATTGGAGATCACGTGATATCGTTAACATGGAATAGAGGGCATCCGTGTGTCGGCTATATTTGCAGAATTTTACAACTTTGTCAAGTCTAAGTTTATACAACTTAATTGGAGATCACGTGATATCGTTAACACTTTCCATGCTGCTATTGGTTTTACCATTATACAAAACAGATTTTCAAAATCCTTTCCCAACTTTCATGGTCTACCTCAAGGATTACTGAACCAATACTAGGCATGTTTGTACTTATTTCAATGCATTTCTTATGTTGATTCCAAATATGGTAATAAAATTCAAAATGTTTGACATTTTTGAAACTTTTTGTAAAACATTGGAATGTCGTCTGCAGCCGCCTGCCGCATAGAGGGCATCCATGTGTCGGCTATATTTGCAGGAACTAACTATGTTTCAGGGAATATTTGCAGGAACTAACTATGTTTCAGAAGTTTAAAAGACCAACACCAATACCACGGAATGATATCTTAATATGTTACTAAAATGCATGTTGATGGATACTCGTTCAAAACAACCCGCCAAATGTATAGCTCATTCTTTGAACATTAACACTTGTATTGAAAAAGGTCGTGCATTGAATTGATATGAACAACGAATACTATTTGAACGAGAACATTTTGTTACGGGCACCCATGAGTGAAGTGGAAACTCGCTTTTAATTTTAGTTAAGTATAAGTATACAACCAGAGACGGTGAAAACCAGTGATGATCGTCTCTATTGAAATTTTGTAGAAAATGTGTGCTATGTCTGTCTGTCTCATCTGTATGACTCGCGGGTTTGAAAAGCCCGGTATTCAACACGGGTATTTGCACAATGAAAGATATAAGGCGCATGAAAGTCGATATCGAGTTTCCCGTTACCCGCCCGCATCACTTTTTTTCACCCGCGTCAAAATTTCAAGATTTCCCCAAAAAATGCATTATTTATTTTGTTGTTGCCAGTTTTATCAATTTGAACACATTTCTTTCTTAAAATATGAGTTTTGAGAACTAGGCTCATAAGCAAGGCTTTTTAATCGTAAACCTACCTGGTTAAAAGTTCATCTGAGTGATGTGCAATGTGCAAATATATTAAATAAAGAGAGAACTTGTGTAAAAATTTGTATGCGTATAAATGTGTATATACACCCATGTGCATATTATGCACCTTAAAAACATGTTTTTATATTATTTAAATGAGCACCGTATCAATATGGGTTGATCAAACATGCATTTACATGTCAATAATGAAATCTGATCAAATAATGAATAATGAAAAAGTCGCCTCATCACTTGGAAAAAAAAGTAACGGGAAACTCGCAATTGACTTTCATGCGCCTAAACCTAGTTTTTCGCCGATAAACCTGGTTCTTTTTTCCCTGCGAAAAAACCTGGTTTATCAAATATCTCTTTTTCGGTTTCACTTTGGTTTCGATCATTTAGGTTGTTGAGCAACCAGCTTGTCCATATTTATTTTGCTGTCTTGCGCAATGTATGTGTGTCTGACTGTCTGCCTGTCTGTCTGTCTGTCTGTCTGTCTGTCTGTCGGTCTGTCTTTGTGTCTGTCATGTCTGTCTGTCTCTAAGTCTGTCTGTGTATGCACACCAACCAAGTTTTAAAAAGATTACTTTATACTTTCGTAATATTTATATAATCTCCCTATTATATTGATTTATCCTTGTAACATAATTGCTTATTTGTATAGGTTTTCCCGGCCAATTTGAAAATCTTATCAATCAAATTAGCTTTCCAGTATTCAAATTCACGCTAGATAATTGACTTTAGATGATTTTGGTGAAATTTTGGAATTTTAATCAAAAACTGATATTGTTAGGTTGTCTGAAAATTGTTGGCGCCAAAAAGTGATTTTTGGGCAAAAATTTAAAAATCACTAATTTTAG